>JAUOBV010284162.1:0-11223 GCA_032360425.1 Rubia occidens
TGGCAAGTTTCTCGAGAAAGTGATGTTTTTAACTCTTTTGTCATATTAAGAAGTTGGATATGTTTTGCACTACAGTAGCTCTTGTTTAGGTTTTTGTTGGTGTATTTCATAGAAGCACATTAATTTACTTTCCTTATACAATCACAAATGCACCTCAATTGAAAGTATCGTATTTTTGGGAAGAGTGAATGAAACCTAAAAATTGTTATGCATGCATTGTATAGGATGATGTAGATGACATGTACTTCCTGACACTATACCATTGTGAAAATAGTGAGGTTTTGGATGGTGTTGATCATGATCGGTACTCGTTGGTTGTCTTGAAGTCCGACTTCACTGAGTTCTTCCTGGGTGATGCAGACCTATGGAACATCATCGAAGTGAGCCTGAGTTACTGGCATCCGACCAAGGACAAGATGATGTTGTGCACGGAGGAGGATGTCATGAATATGTTTAATGCTGTTGAGGATAAAAAAATGTCGTGGAGGTGTTTGGTGAACTTGGAAACCTGCCAGCTAGTCTTGAAAGCGGGGGAAAAAATAGGCCGAGTGCAGTAGTAAGGATGAGAAATTGAAGGCTGCGGCAGAATCAAGCAAACCGGCCGAAAAATCTAACTTCGACGAGTCGGACGGCAGTGTTGATGAGGATTATGCTGAAGAAGAAGATGATGATGGGGATACATTGAAAAAATAGGCAGAGTGGATCAGTAGCTTCACAGAGAATGGGTCGGAGATCGAGTCTAATAAGATGGAAGATGTTGATAATTACGGGAATGTGGAGTCCGATAATGCGTCCGATAGTGGAGATAATGCACATCCATTGAGGAAGTGTTTTAATATGGAGGAGTTGGGCATCGGCGATGGTTCTCAAATAATGTTGAAGGAGGGAATGTTATTTGAATCGCATAAAGACTTGAAAGCTGCGATACTTGAATTTACTGTACAGGAAGGGTTTGAATACGGAATGGTGAAGAGTGAGAGGCATCGAGTGACTGTCCGGTGTAAGGATATGGGTTGCAATTGGAGGCTCTACAGTTTAGTTACGATGGACGAGCAAACTTTCTGTATTCAGAAGCTGGAGGGGGTACACACATGCAGGTCCAAAGGGCGTGTGAAGGCAACCAAAAGATGGATAGAAAAAAATATGGACTTGCTAAGTGCAGACCGGAATGTCTCGAACGAGGCGTTGGAGGAAAAGTTGATGACTTATGGGGTCGAACCAAAGAGACACTAACTTATGAGGGTAAAATTGATAGCTTTGAAATGTTAGATGGTAACCATGAGGATTCCTTCAAGGCGCTTCCCCAATATTGTGAGGAGGTTATTAAGAGTAACCCAGGAAGTTGCGCGATGATAAAGGATGAATGCTCGCCGCATAATGTTCTTCCTGCAATGAAGTGGTTCTTCCTTGGATTTGACAGTGCGAAAAGGGTTTCTTGGAAGGTTGTAGGCCATTCCTAGGTTTTAATGGTTTCCATCTAAAAGGTAGGTATGGCGGTGTCCTCTTGAGTTCCATCACAAATGATCCCGATGGGGAATATTTCCTGTAGTAGTCGCTTATGTTGAGAGGAAATCCAAAGACAGCTGGTTGTTCTTCTTCGACATGATGGATAGGTTTTTGGGTGGTTATTCAGAGGGAAAACCTTGGACATTTATGACAGACCGGCAAAGGTGAAAAAATTATTCCTTACTTTGTTTTCATTGGCCGAGTCGTGGTTCTTCTATGTCAACTTATGAATTGAATTTGAAGGAATTTGTGACTTATTAACCGAGGTCAGGCTCTGATTTTTGTTTTATGTGTTGTATTCATGTGTTGGCTGACTTTGTGAATATTGTGCTGATCTAACCCTGAGTTTATGAATTATGTTCTGTTCTAACCCCGAGTTTATGAATTATGTGTTGATCTAATCCTAAGTTTATGAATTATGTGTTGATCTAACCCCGAGTTTATGAATTTATTTCTGAAGTAACCCTGAATTTATGAATTTATTTCTGATCTAACCCTGACTTTATGATTCGTGTTGCTGGTCAGTCTGTCATAGAAATCAACCAACCAATTGTGAAATGTAGGGTCTAGGTGAGGCGATTAGGGAATTAGTCCCCAATGTCGTGGAAAGAAGATGCGGCCGCTATATTTACGCCAATTTTTGTAAGAAGTATCCGGCTGGTATTTTGAAAAAGCTTTTTTGGAGAGATTTAAAGTCGTTCAATGTGAGGGACTTCAACCGGGCCATGGAGAAGATAAAGAGTCTATCCAAGGATGCTTATGCTTATCTGGATCATCTCGTTTACTCCCTTTGGGTGAGGTACGCTTTCTCGAAGAGGCTGAAGTTCCAAAATGTAACAAACAATCCGGCCGAGTGTTTTAACAACTGGTTGGGGGATCTAAGAAACAAGCCAATTTTGGCCCTTATGGAGGGGTTGAGAAGGAGAATGATGACAAGAATGGAAAAAAAGGAAAGAGAAATGTGCAAAATGGGATGGTGAAAGGTGCCCAAAGACCAAAGCGAGGCTGAAGATTATCACGAAGCAAGGACGTAGATTGTCATTCCACAATTGCTCCAAGACCACATTTGAGTTGATTCAGGGTGAGTCAACCTATACTGTTAAGCTTGACTCTAGGTCCTGTGATTGTGGGGTGTGGGACCACATAGGGGTACTGTGCAGGCACACCGCTACTATCTTGTTAAACAAGAGGCTCCCCCTTCATGAGTACTGTGACGTGATGTTATCGAAGGCTCTGTTTCAAAAAGCTTACCATCACGCGATCAACCCTGTTCCACATAGGTTATTTTGGCCACTTAGTAGTGTTCAACAGTTGTACATCCCGAGCTACACTGGAGGGTTGGAAGGCCAAAATGAAAGAGATCAAAGGAGGAATTGGAGAAAGACCCAACAAGGTCAAAGCATTACAAATGCAGCACTTGTGAGGAGTATGGCCACAACAAGAAAGGTTTCCAAGGTGGACCAACGACGAAAGAGAATAAGCTAGCGGAGCAAAAAAGACTGAAACTGCCCAGGTTAGTCAGATGTGACTGTAACTGAGTGTCATTTATTTAAAATGATTTGTCTAACATAAGTATTATTTAATTTTTGTATACAGGCGACGAAGGGAGCTTCCACACCCAACACACAACGAACTACTACTTTGAGTGGTGCAGCACATAGAGTAAGGGCGCCAGGAAGGAGAATTAGGACTAAGAGAACCCGTGCCTCATGCTGGGATAGAACGAGGAAGGTATATTATGAACATGGAAAAAATAGAAGTAAAGCTTAGAGATGGAAACTAATTGTGTGTTTTTATATGTTGGGGTCCCAGAATGAACCAACCATTGTTGAGGCCAGGGAAATTACATCTACGACATGTTCGGCGAAGAGCGGTGGAACAATAAAGGTAGAACTAATGAAAATGCAAATATTCAATTTACATCTCTAAGAACTTGCAAATATTTTGTGATTTATTTTCCCTATGCAGAAAGGAAAAAACATTGATGAGGAGCCTGTAAATGCATGTGTCATTCATGAGGAGGCGCTGGAAATTGAAACTATTTTAGTTCCAGAGATAGAGGTAAATTATAATCTTTTAATTACTCTTGTAATCTTCTAATTGTGTCATACTATTTACCCACTAATCTTGTCATGCTATTTACTGACTCAGTTGGTCTTGGGTGATGGGAGTGGCGAGAAGGGAGATGACCTACCTACAGGTAATGGTCAATCTGTGGGCGTTGATAGAGGTAGCCATGATGTGTTTATTGATATACCTATTTTCCCATAGAGGGAGGGTGATATACCTGCGGTTGAGGTAGCGCATGCGATGGCTGTTGAGGTGCCAAAGGTTCTCGAGGTTCAGGTCCAAGAAGGGAACCAATTTGTTGATATCCTTGTATGGCAGGGAGATATGGTAGAGGACTATGAATATGATGAATGTCAATATGAGAGACTAGCTGATCTGGAGATGGAGAGGAAAGTAAGTGACCAAACTCTTTAAATTATACCTCGCCACTACACCACTCAGGTTATTTTCACTTATTACCATTACAAGATTAATTCTTCATTCCAAACTTAGCTCACTCCACTTACTGTTCTCGTTTGCAGCAATTGTCCACCGTTATACAAGGAGCAAGGGTATACAACTTGTCAGACGGTAGTTGAATTGAAGATATCCCAATAGTTAACTTTGCAAGGATAGCTGAGGTAATGCGAACTGTGAATTTTGAATACTTTAAGCTGCAATTAGTTATATAAGTCACTTATTATATGGTTTTCACAAGAAGGTGAGGATATTAGGAGCGGTAAGGTACAAGGGTTTCAAGAACAAGCTGTGGGGAAAGTCTTACTTGGTGAGCGAGAGGACTGCAAGATTGTTAGGGACAACTCTACCTCCAACTATTTCGGATGATCCAGCATTTGACTCAGAACCACCTAGATGCCAATCAATACCACCACCGAATACGGGCCCTACAATCTATAGCTGAAGTCATTCCTTGCCTCCCAGAACTGACGATGTTTGATTTAGTGGAACCACCATTTGTGGACTATTCTTTTGGATTAGCTTACGAAAAACTTTCTTCATACTATCAATACAACTTTTGTGGATTTTGCAACTGTTAGAACTGTTAGACTATTTTCGTTCCACATGAATAGACCACCTTCTAACTATTTCAATTCCTTCAATGTATGTTAGGATATTTTACATTTTGTGTCTTGAATCTCTGATTAGTCTATAAAAATTTAGACCTGCTGGTTCCTAATATAATTCATGTCTTCAATATCAGATTAATCTTTCGTGTGGCATTCGTATCGGCCAAATTGGTGCTTATTAGACTTGTGATAACATAATATTTGCGTAGCAGTATTCATGTTCTAACATGGAAGGACAATGACAACTTTCTCCATGGAGTTTAATAAACTTCTTCCTTCCAACATGACTAGAGCTGACATGCTAAACATCAATAGAAACACAAAGTAACATTCATTCAAATTCCTCTGGCACTTAACGACAAAGGTACAAGATCAACAACAAACTCATTACATGAATACAAAATGTTGACTAGGGTACGTAATCAACAAAAAACCCAGGACATAACTACATAATGAGCCTATGCACCACACGACATGCACCTACGGATTACAATCAAACAAAACAACAATCCTAACTGATCGGCACCTAACAACACTAAGTTCAATGCCTTCATTACCCTAATAGTCGCATCACAATTGCAACCATTTACAACCATGATAAAACCTTGACTACGGCCTACCATATGCACTTGAGACTCATTGGAACGATCCCTGCTCACTACCTTATTACGGGCATCATGTTGTCACGACAACGAGCTAAAAATGAGTTCCCTTTCTGAATCAACATCTGCCACAACCCACCCCTGCCAATTATGTTTACTACAATGATAATACAATCTTCCCAGATTTCTCTCACTTCTAGACATAAACACCTTGGTTTCACATTTGCACACCTTGCACGGTATGCTATCTGACCTCACTCGACTCCCACTGTAGCTCGACGAATCCATTCTGCATTTTTCATAAATTAGAATGCAAGCATCTATCAAAAACACATGAATAACGATACCCAGATCTCCTTCACACCATAACCACACAAAAAAACACCGAGGACTACGAACAAATTAATTCCCCCAAAAACTAGGGTTCAATCGAATGAATTTAGTGTTACCTATTCGGAGTGGATAGCGACGGAGGAGCTTTGGTAGATGGCGACAACGACGGAATTACTTGAGACCAAGGGGAGGGAACCTAGGAAGAAGATGAGAAAGATGTGGCAGTGGCGGAGGCGGAGGCGGAGGGACGACTGCGGGAAGAACTTGACGAAGAAGAAAAAAGGGAACGACTACAGGTTCACTATATAGAATATGATTTAGGTTCAATAAATAGATTAATAGGGGGGCAAAAAGGGAATTCCATTTCAGCAGAAATAACCAGGAGCATATTAGTCTTTTTACGTCTGGTCAACTACCAGAAATATTGGTCAATGCCGGAATCTGACCGGAAGGTAGGGTTATATTGGCACTTTCTGGTTTTACAGGGTTATATTGGCACTTTCATCCTAAAGGTAGGGTTATAAAAGCATTTAACCCTTTATTTTTTGTTGATTCGGTCTGGGTTTTCATAGATCTGTACAAAAAAGGTTTTTTTGCGAGTTTGCTCCGAGTTTGCTCTGTTCTTAGAGTTTGCTCGGTTCTTAGGGTTTTTTGTGCGATTTTTGTGCGAGTTTGCTCCGATTTTATGGAACAATTTTTTTCTCTGAGTTTGCTCTGTTCGTAGATTTTTGCTCTGTTCTTAGGGATATATGTACGATTCTTGTGTGAGTTTGCTCCGATTTTATGGAACAGTTTTTTGCTCCGAGTTTGCTCCGTTGGTCTGAATTTGCTCTGTTATTTTTTAGGGTCTGAGTTTTTGAATGCTGGTGTTGTTTTTTTTGTTTGCTTAGTACTTCGAGTTCTTTTGTTGGGTATTTATTTATTTTTGTGATTGCTCTGTTCTTGATTTTCTTGTTGGATGGTAATTTTGTTTTTTGCTTCTTCACAGTCGGCTCTTGTATCTCTCATGTCTTGTTGAAGAAGATGAAGTTGAGGGTTTGGAAGGCTAATGTAACTTTTTTTTAGGATGGTAATGAAAATGTATTTAATGCTTTTACTAAAGGCAATTAGTGACAGATATGTAAATTTAGTGAGTAATATTAGTGTAATTTTTGTGAGCAAGTAACTGTTACTCGTCCTTTCAAAACTTGCTTTTTGTCAATTTTTCTGACTTTTTCACTGTAGAAAAATACCCCCTTTGTTTCTCTCTCTGAAAATTGAGCTGGGACATAGAGAGTATGCTTATCTTGTCTTGTCTTTTGGTAGTTTTTTTGTTATAGTAAGCTAGCTTCAGACATTGACATGATTGAACCTCGTCTTTGAATGGAATGATTGGTTGTTTAGATTGCTTTAGTTTTCCTTAGGATATGAGAGTTTGAGTGATTCTTATTACTTGGGGATTAGAGTAGTTTAGAAATAAATATTGGGTGTTTTGGAAAATTATTTGCATGCTATTGTATGGTTAGATATTTGCTTGTTCATGTTTACTCGAGAATTAGTAAAGTTTAAGTGTGGGGGTTTTGAGAGATATAAAATGCACGTATCCCTAAGGCATTTAAAATGTCCGCAAGTATTTGCGCTACCGCGCACTCAAAAGAAGAAGGAGATGGCCCGCGTGCTTCTGCGCAAGCTTCGCGCTCAGACCGCCCAGGCAGCTCTCCAATCTGCAGACCGTACTCTTTTTGCGGGTCGCGCGCTCAATATTTTATGAGAGGGACCTCCAGTCCACGGTCTGTGTGCTTTTGCACGTGCCGCGCACTATTGCATGGCCCTTGTCGACGTGGCTTCTAGGGTTTCTACTCATATTTTGATCTTTTCTAAGGCCCATTTCCACCAACTATATAAGAGCAAATCCAACAGTTTCCCTAAAATTTTCTCTATTATAGGAAATAAAAATCAATATTCTCTATATTTTTTTGACTGAACTCAAACAAATTTCCTATTTTATCTAATCTGTCATTTTTACACTATAGTTATATTTTCTATTAAAGTTAGGAGTTAATTTTTAATCGTTTTAAAATATATTACAAAAATAAAGTTAGTTTTTAAAAACAATCAATATAAAAAAATTAACTAAAATTTTGATGTTAATTAGAAACTAGTTTTCTTTACGTATTGTTTTTATATATTCACCCGATTTGAAATAAAAGATAACAACATCCAAAAAGTAAACAATAAACCAAAGATACTAATTCCAATCTACTAAAATAATCATTATTGAAAAAACCCTACCATAAAATATAAATAAGCATCCCACTTTAGACTTATTTTCATATGCTTTTCATATCTTCACCATGTTTAAGATAAAAGATAACATCAAAAAAAAATTAAACTATAAATATAAGATAGGGGTGACAAATGGACAAACGAGTTAAATACGGTTCGGGTAATATAAGTATTTTAAAAAATACGTGATAAGCTGGGACATGGGAATGAATAGGAAAATGTTATTAGTACATTGTAATTCTCTTAAGAAGGTTTTCACGATGATAAAATGTGATCCAAATGTAGCCAAAATCCCACGTTCCAGAGCACAAACAAATTAAACCAATCCCTTAATCAAAAGACACATTTGTTTTTATCGTCCATGGGATTACTATACACATATGTATAAATTGTAGATAAATTTTTTTATTGATAATACTAAGAAATGAGAAAAAGTAGAAGAAAACAAACGGGTGAAGGGAAAAATAGAAATGGATAAATTTGTGGATTTGGCATGCGGATATGATTATTTTATCGACTCATGATCAACCCACAAATCCGATCCATTCGACTCATATTTTTTTATATAATCCATTTATTCCGTCATCCATTTGACCCGTTACCTATTTTATCCATACTCATTTGGAGTTTAAAAATAAACAACCGCCTAACCCACAGGTTATAGGTCAATATTGTCACACCTAACTAAAGAGATTATTTTCAAACTTGTAACCAACTCATTATTAACACCAAATCATTGTTGATAAAATCTATATAAAATATTAAAAAAAGCATCCCACCTAAACTCAAGATTGTATAGAGTTGAAGGTACTTTTCAGTAGAACGGAAGAATGAAAAAAAACAGACTTAAATTTTGATTAGAAAAAAATATTGTGTTATGATTTGATACATTCAATTGGAATTGCATTAAATTTTCATTCCTCGTAATTTTTTTTTCTTTCTACAAATATAAGGAAGGAAATCTTCTCTCATCAAAATTTCTATTTAGGGAGTGAGATAGGGAAACTATAATCCCTAAAATCAATGAAAATTTCTATCAAGGAAGCTGTTGGACTTGCTCTAAGTAGCCACCAGGCACCAGTCTACTAGGGTTAAGTAAATAGTAAGAAGTCATTATTTTTAAATCTAAGAGTAGCTAGATAGAGAAATGGACTATCTTCTGTCTTCATTTATTTTTCCTAGTATATGTATTCAATGTCTCTAGAGTTGTTTATTACTTAGGAAATTATTTGTATTCATGACTACCTGTTAACTTTGTGAAATTATTAAATTTCCCTATCTTTAAATTACATGAATATTTGTTCTTGATATATTCTTTATATTTTTGTAAGCTGTATGCCAACCATGTATGTCTACAATGCACCCCTAAATTTTGGTGTAGCATGCCATCGTGCTCGATTCAGACTTCAATAGTAATATGATGATTCATGACGGCAATCTAATCTCAATGTGAATACTAATCTGAAAGATATCTTTTCCTTATATATACTCCGTATATAGGATTTTATTTGTTCCACCGGTTAGTGCTTTCCTAATTCTCTCTCCCCTTCTAATTTTGCTGTTCCACCGTAATCTGCTGCTGACGATCATATAACCACCACTACACTACCCATAAAGGTAACACTAACGGTATAATCCCCTCCACTCCGATCAACACAACCGCCCATCCCTATGGCGGCTCCGCCTCTGGGCGTGAGTTCGCCCTCTTACGCCTCCATTATCGGAAAGCAACCCTTTCCATCAAAGCAATCCCAAATCCAGCTAAACCCGGTCACAGTATTCAAAGGGGAAATTGTTGTTCTGTTCAATGATGATGAAATTGACAAGTTAGCGGAGCCTTTCAGGAAGCATCTCATCGGAAAATTCTCACAGGGAAGGCCAACTCTCGATTTCATCCGCAACCAATTCAGGAAGATTGGGTTCAAATCAGATCCAACAATCACTGCGCTCGACCACCGCCACATCTTCATCAAATTTGAAGTGGAAGAGGACACGCAAAGATGTTGGATAAAGAGAAACTGGAACATTGGTGGCCAATTGATGAAGGTTCTCAAATGGACAAAAAAATTCGACATCAATGAAGAACCGCCGATAGCACCGGTATGGACAACTATCGAATTCCCTCCTGCTTATTTTCTACATCCTGATTCAATTCCACACATAGCGAGTAGGCTAGGAGAACTCATATTTGCAGACCCCCCGACACTCAATATGACTAGACCATCAACCATTCGTTTGTGTATTGAGATGAACCTGTTGGGACCATTTCCAAATAGAATTAGGTTGGGCTCTTGCACTGATAATAAATGATACTCTGTATTCTACGAAGATCACCCAAGTTACTGTCCCAAATGTGCTAAAATATGGCATTCCCAAGTGGATTGCAAGACAGACCAGAGGAACATCTTAGAACCTCCTAGGCCTAAAGGAAGGGACAGAATAACTGCGAATAGACAAGCTACTACTGGAGATATACCAGCTCAACTTCCTAAAACAGATACTCAGCAGCCAACTCGAGCCAGCAAACCTACTAAATCTCCCTCACCTGTAAGAACTATGAAGATGCCTCAAATGGAATGGAAGCCAATTGTGATCTCAGATACACAGGCCAACACCTCACACCCAGACAAAGATTCGAATGAGGAGATTGAAATCTTTGAGGATGCAGATGAACTATTTGCTGAAGTGGGTCCAAAAAATAATGCTAAGGATATATCTCATGATCACAGAAGGAAGAAATGGACTAGGGAAGTCAAAACCCCTACCCCTGCTGTGTTCCCTACTACAAAGCCAACGAGTATAACTCAAAGCTCCAGAATTTGGAAATCCTTGGATGATATGATCAGGAAAAAAACTCCTCAGGAAAAGGTGATGGATAGAAACAGGCTTACCAAGGATCTGATTGAATTCAGTAATAGATTCGACAAACTGACCGACTTGGAGGATGAACTACCTCAAGCTCAAAATCACATCAACTCGGATATTGAAATGGAGGCTTCCCCCCTGAATCAGATGAGGAGGTTGATGATGTAAGGTATAAGCTAAACAATGAGGTAATAGAGCAAATTCAGATAGTGAGGGAGCCACCTCAAACTGAAGACACTGTTACGAGCCAAACTCAAGATGTATCAGCCAGAGCTGGCTCCTCACACCTGGCTCCTCAAGATGAATCAGCCATAGCTGTCTCCTCAGACCCTCCTAGAGATAAAGGAAATACATGTACTCCTGATCCCACTATCAAAAGGATTTTTTTTGGTGCTCCTAATCTTATGATGACTCGTGCAAGACTGAAAAATATAGTTAATAATGATATGTAAAATCCTAACTTGGAATATAAGAGGAATTCAAAAAGGATTCAATAGACTTAAGAAGTTAGTGAT
>JAUOBV010284590.1:0-11221 GCA_032360425.1 Rubia occidens
AATGAATACTTCGTCCTTTTTATGTACATGAATGACTCAACTTTTATTGGCTATTCCTTGAATTATACTTGTAGAAGTGATGTGCCATAAAACAAGATATCGAGTCAACTGTTAAACTATCTGAATCAGTACCAAATAAAATGGAAGTATTACCTTGTCTTGATGCCATTTTTTCCCACTGAGTATCTAACATTTAATCTGCAATTTCTCTTTGTGCATTTAGAAGAACAGTTATTTCGTACAATTTCTTTGGATCTTTGAGCTCTTCCTCACTCCAAGATGATGAAGTCAATGGAAGGTTCAGTTCCTGCAATATTAGAGTTACCATATAGAAGACGAGAAGGACTTCTTTCATATGAACAAACGAAACAAGATAATAAAACCTCAAAGGAAGATATCAAACTGATAACAGCCCACAATTTTGACAATTTGAAGCATTTATAAGGCCATATAAAAGAAAGAATATTCAACAGAATGCAAGGAAGGTACCCTATCGCAGCAACACCACCCTGTGAATAAGAAAGGGAAAGGTCCAGTAAATTAGTGAGACAAATTATCAAACACCTTGTGGGCTAGAATTAAAACTGGAAAAACAATTCAAACATAATATAAATCAATAAAAACTAAAGCAGAAGTCCATGAGAGGAATAGATGAAATCAATCAGAGGTCGGAAAACATGCATTTCTTGATTCGACTAAATTGTAAATCTTTCTTTCTAGAAAGGAAGAAACATATATTCTAAAACAATAGGACATGGGGGGAAAAATCAAACTTACTAACCTCATCATAAGTTTGTGTATTTCTTCCAAAATCACAAACCTGAACATGAAGAGAAGTAGTTCAGTTTGCTAAAATTTGAAATATCTACCTTTCTGGTAGATTTGATTACACCATATAAGTATCATGCTATAGCTCCTTCACCGAAATTTGTACCTCTCCGATGTCTTTGTCGCTGAGGTCCCTTTCGCCGCGGATCTTGAAGACGAAAGTCAATCGGTTCTGGCAGGCGAGAGCTTCGTCGACGGTGAACTTCATCGTGAAGTTCCACGTGAGACTGGTGTTGCCGCCATTGGCCACCAGGGTCCTCGTCTTCTGGAGGGCGGCGGCGGCGGCCTCGATCGAAACGACGGCGTGCACGTCCATCTTGCTCATCAGGTTTACCTTGTTTAGATCCTTGTCGGATATAAGCGTTATCTCTAGCGTTCTGGACTCCATGATTCTGCAAATTCTTGAGAGAGATTTTGTTGAAGTGAAATTGAGGGTTTTGGTTCTTCTGGACTCCTCCTCACAGTAGAATCGAAGGAAAAGAAAAATGGAAAAGTAAATAATTTCAGTCGACCAAAAACTGACTGTTCATCGAGGGATTCTCGCTTTTAAGATATAGAGATTTGACATGTCATAGACACAATTACCCCTGAAAAATTAAACAATTTAAATTAAACAATTCAACACACAAAACCATTAACCCAGCCCAGAACATTTAATACTCAAAACCAGTAACCCTTCGCCTAGCAACCCTTCAACATCATCCCAATTTCAATCGGAGAAGATTCCCCAATTTCAATCGGAGAAGCTTCCGTATTTCTCTTCACGTGGAGCTCTTCCTTCTCGCCGCAAACATCCTTTCAGCACCGTTGGGAGTTCAGCTTTCCGGTCAAGTTTGTTGTCTTCTCCGATCGATAAATCTGAAATTGGTTGCCTCATCTGGTCATCCCCGGTGAATTTGACTGTACCGACGACCTCAACCTCATCATTCATCTTAAAGGATAATTCAATTATTCCGGCATCGGAATGTTCGTTGGTTTTGAACACCAATTCAACGAGGACAGCAACTCGTCCTCCTTATGCGACGCTGAAAAGGTTCACGCCAAATCCAGTGCAGTAGGTCTGAAGGTGTTGTTGGAACAGTGTTTAAAAATGGAAGAAATGAGACAATTTTGGTGCTGAAATACTTAAAACCATAATAGAAGCTTCTAACCTCCTAACTAACTAGCTAGCACTAACTCTACTAATGAAGACTAAACAATGTGACTTATTCCATGCTTGTAACTTCTTCAACCACCCACCACTACTAACTAGCACTGAAGGCTATTACTGCAAGCTTTTATATTCTTCAAAGCCTCTCTTTCTTTTTAATTCGAAACCTCCTAGAGGCGGGGTTATTTAATGGATCCCCAAAACCATCAAAAGGCCAAAAACTTTGACCATCAAAATGTAACAAAGTCAAGAGCTACTTCTAATAGAATGAAGAAGTCGAAACTGTATCTCCATTGCTAGATTCATCCAACCCCTGTGTGAGAACTAGAATGGTCAGACAATTACGACTCCTACATTCAAGGCATCAAGATAACAATGCAGGCATGATAACCTCTAGAACATCTCAAATGAACAAACCAGGTATCAATGCAGTAAGGTAAACTATAAACCAGGTATTGGACGTTTTTTTATAACGTCCAATATCTGAAACTACATTCAACAGTATACCATTAAAGCTCAAATGGAAACTCATCCCCCCACTAATATTTACTCATACCCAAGTCAATGAACTAACATGCTGCGTAATGAGGACCCGAGCATTTTTGGAAACTCAGCCCAAGTGACCAGAGATAAAAAAAATTGTATGTTGCTCCCTATTCACTCCTTGTTTGTAGGCATTATCAAACTTGTTGATTCTTCGTGCTTAATACCATTAATGGGATATTTTTAGGTGTTGATCGTCTAAAGCGGACATTGGTGAGGTCTATAAAGAGATGTCGAATTCACTCTTCTACATTACACTCAAGAAGAATAAGAGGTTTATCTCCACAATAGGTAATCAAGATGTTAAAACTAGACTAATGGTTTTATGATCAACATGTAGTTAGGAAACTAGTGGAGGCCAACCTATTAAAGGAGGCGATAGAAGGTAATTCTGAGGGGGGAATGTGAGACCGCCTGGGTGAAGGGGTTTTGAACTTGGAGCCCATGTTCGGCACTAATAATTTTTTTTGAAGGAAGTTAAACTTCCAATTAAGGAAGTGTTAAAATAACCACATTTAATTAGAGTTAATTAAAGATGGTTAACATTATAACTGCCTTTAATTAGCCATAACTAAAGACAGTTGTGTCAAACCATCTTTGATTGACAGTGGTTCCGAGTTCATAATAGGGCTCTGACAACCTTTCTGAATTTCTAACAGGAGTCCTCCACCATTTCTTAAAGGATGGAATATTTTCTGAGTTTGTAAGGTATGTCGGGGCCCTATTTTGAACTCGGAGAGGTTTTTTACTTTTTATATATTTATTATGAATATGGGTTCCGAGTTCAGAACCCACTCAGTATATAAGAAGAAAAGAAGCGCAAATTTCTTCAAATTCTTACAAATAATCAAATTTGAAGGGTTTTCTCCCTTTCCTAGTCCATTGATGAAGAAGTAAAGTCAATACATTGAAGAGCATCATTTTTCCATTGGAGAAGGTAAGTTGTATATATAATTTTTTTGTTTAAAATTATCTTGAAATGAGGGTTTTACATATATAAATCTTGAATTAGGGTTTTTAGTTAGTTTAATTAGGGGTGGCTTATGATTATTGTTGTGATAATGCTAATGGGTTGCATTGTAATTGACTAGTAGGACGATGGATTATAATGAATTCATCGGTAATGATCTTAGAAAAATCACCCGATTACATGTCATTGGTTGGAACATTTCTTACGTTAGATGCTTCTAAAAATGGTGTTGTGTGAGCCCGATGCCCTTGTAAAGATTGTAGAAACGATGTGTATTTAGGGAGGAAGACATTGCGGGCACACCTCATAATGAGGGGTTTCAAACTACCTACACTCATTGGGTATGGCATGGGGAAGTTGGAGAAACGTCTAGGACGATTGAATTGAGTAGCACAAATGTAGGAGATGAATTAGATGGGAATGCGGAAATTGACGAAATGATGGAGGATATGCAAGATATTCCAAAGGCAAACCCGAGGTCTTACAACCTTTACTTGACAACAAAGAGAAGCCATTGTACAATGGTTCAAAACATTAGGTACTTAGTACGACTTTAAGGATAATGAATTTGAAGGCCAAACTTGGGTGGACCGATAAATCGATGACCGAAACTCTTGAATTATTTAGGGAATTTCTCCCCGAATGTAATCTTATGTTGGACATGTTGTATGCTGCAAAAACAAATTCTGACCGATGGGATTGGAATTGAAAAAATACATGTTTTCCCGAATGATTGTATGTTGTACAGGGGGAAAGAAGTTGAAAATTGAGAAATATGTCGGGTATGTGGTGAGTCTCACTAAAAATTGAAGAGGGGTGCAATTGTAGTGGGTGCGGAAGTGCTAACTAAAATAAAGAAAAAAACACCGACAAAAGTGATGTGATACCTCCCTATCGTTCCCCAATATTTGCATGTAAGGAAGATGCAAAATTGTTGCGCTGGCATCCAGAGAGGGATTGACCGGTGGATGATGTGATTAGACATACGTCAGATTGTGAGCAATGGGGAAAATTGATGCTCTTTACCCCGAGTTTGGATGAGAAGCCTAACATTTGAGGTTCGGCCTATGTACCGATGGAATGAATTCATTTGGTAATATAAGTAGCACACATAGTTCTCTGCATGTTATGTTGGTTATCGACAATCTTCCATCATGATTTCAACTAGGTAATTCATCGATGTATATCTTGCTCCTCTTGTAGAAAGGTTTTTTAGGGTTTGTGAATTGAGTGGGAACGAGGGTGTGGTTCGATTTCAGGCTATTTTTTATATACATAGAATCTTCCAAGTTTGGAAGATGCTCAAACCTTGTTATTAAAGAGCTAAAATGAACATTCCAAACTCATAAATAGTAATTCGGCTCTTCTTTAAGAGGAGCCGAATTGCTTTCGGACTCGAAACCAATTTAATTAGGAAATAATTCTTGCCTTTTTGTATCCGATAAGGGCCGGATTTCGGAGCTGAGCTCGGAAGCCTTTATTGCGAACTCGAAAATGAATTTGAATCCAAAGGTCAATTGGAGCCAAACAATTTACGGACTCGTAACCATTTATGGGTCATTTTTATAAAGACCCGGTCAAATTCCAAAATCAAAAATTCATCGGCTCCAATGGTCATTTTTTTAAAAGAATTAGTTTTTCAAGCCCATTCCATTCCTGTAAAATAATATCATGCTCTATTTTCAAAGAATAAACTCCAAATGTTGAATTCCAAATATCATCGATAAAACTCCAAATGTTGAATTTTACCAAATTCCAAAGAAATTAACCCTAACATCTTGTCAATTACCAAATATCTTAAACATTCATCCTAATAAAATCTCCAAAATGCCATCATAGATAGAAAAGTTTGTTTGAAAATGTTCTAAACATCCTCGAACATGGGCTCGATTCTACCTCAACATTTCCTTCCTTTAGGTTCGCACCATCACCACCTCTCTCTTCAGCCTCTTCCTCATTCTCTATGAAAACCGGCTCGAAGTTAGGTGGCTCTTCGCCCTCACTTAGCTCAAAATAGATTCCTTGGGTTTCCATGAAACGTTTTTGTTGCGCCTCCACTCTAGCCAACATTTCATGGGTCTCTTCCATGTTGCCACAAATGCAATTCAAGTACTGGTCAATTTGGGTCTTCCAACTGCTCTGCAAACCCGTCAACATAAAAAAATTAAACACACACCATCAAAAATCAAACAAATTAATGCGGACAAAAAAATTTAAAAATAAAATTATAAACTTACGAGATAATAATCCCTCGACTCTATTAAGATCCACGTCTTTTTTTTCATTCTTCACGGACTGGCCTGGAATCACCCCTTGCTCCCATCTACCGTCAAATCTGATCTTCAACTGCATATGTTAGAACCAAGCCATATCATAGTACTCTAATCGGAGAGAGCAATCTTAGGGGTGGACTCCAGCTTTCTTAATCATACCTGTGATCAATCCACCATAGGGGGAAAAATTTCTTCGTATTCGCGGCCTTGAGCATGCTCCTAATGATGGTGAACCCTTGGTTTATCTTCACCTCATCCATCGCATAGTAAAAAATAATAAATTACCGATGGTCGGCTCACATGTGTGTCCACCTGTGGTTAACACATTCAAGCATATCCATAAATTAGGCGTTGTTCACCGTAAGGACTCCAATGTCATAGCTCTCTGCTGGGCCCGCGGTACTTTCATTTTGATGGAAATATTTCACATCCGTTGCTACGTGGTCTAATGGGGTAGCTTTGATGATCGATGGCCAAGTTTGTTGGTGATAGAATTCTAGGGGGCCATGGGGATTGATGTCGGTTATCAATTTCTTGGGGAGTTATAGGTAGATCCATGGGCCTCATTGATTGTATACTTTATAACCGCGATTATTTTTCTAGTGACCTTAGTAACATCCCTATTATTCATTATTTGTCCTAAATTAGCATAAAATTGAATTACCTTCTCTAGGTAAAAAATTTCCTCTAAGCATAAAAAGTTCTCTAGGGGTTGAAATTTAAAAGAGTCTAAAAATAGCGTAGACTCAAATTGTATATCAACGATGCATGAATAACTTTGGAATTAAACTTTAAAAATTCAACATACCTCTCATCCACCTTTTTATTGAAAAATTGCTTTGACGGCTCAATCTCAGTGAACGGTTCATGGCTATAGTCACTTGCCACCTGGTACTCTTCTTTGTATGCCTTGGCCTCGACATTGTGATGGGATTGGAGAATTGTTGAAAATTTTGATGGTTAGGGTAAGATGAGAGGTTGAATTGGGAGTTTATGAGTTTATGTTGATATACTGAAGTTGGGGCATTTTTTTTATGCTAAAACAGGTTCCAAACTCATAACCTGTTCGTAGAGAAAAATACAAAGACATGTATGCTCTTCCCAATTCAGAAGTGCTTTCAGACGGGAAAAAGGGGGAATTGAAGGAGGTTTTTGAAAGGGTATTAAATAACCTAAGAAAGTCTGCGACCCCCCCCCCCTAATTTTTCCCACCCCAAAACCTCTCCATTCCTCTACTCAATTTCCCTTCATCTCCAATTTACCATTTAATTATCTATTAATAAAATGTATGTGTTCATGAATAATACACCTACCTTCCTCTTCATCTTGGTAAATTATCACTTCATTTTCTCAATATTGAATAGGAAAAATATCATTTGCTATTCTACTTAAAGCTGAGCAATATTTGATCAAAATGAAGCTCCCACTTGTTTGATGTAAAGGTTAGTGGTTCTAAACCCTATATTTTTTAAGGGGATAATGGTTTCTTTAATGGTTGATAAATTTTAGGGCTTTTAATTATACTGACAGTTTAATGTGAATGTTTAGTGAATACTTAATGATTGTGAGCTAGGTCGTACCCGGAGTTATGATACTTTGTATTTTATCTAGTGCGAGTTGTTTGCTTACTTAGTGTAAAAAATTGAAGACGTCATGTCTACAAATTTCTTCAATAACTTTTTTTTAATGAAATTAGTGTCATGATATATTGGAGGAATTGTGAATGTAGGTTCAATATTGTATATGAAAATGACTCATGATGATGTGCCATGTTCAAAAAGTAGCCAACCCACATCATTGGGAATTGGTTCCAATGACGATGATGTATCCGACGAAAGAGGAATAGCCAAAACACGTCTTAGAATATTAGAATGTAGAATGGCTAGAAAAAAGTTGACTTCATTGGTTTTCAACAAGTCGGGCAAGTGTTTTTCCAAAGAAAGTGCAACGTGGTCTACTTCGGTCGCAAAGGGAGGAAGAATAAGGGTAGACATAAAGTAGGATAGTTGGCATGAAGTATCGGAAGACTATAAGGAGGAGGGAGTGTAAGGTACCGTTATTGGCCATAATCATGTTCCCCACTTAATTTTGAATTCTCTTATTCTACAAATTTACTTTCCCTTATTGTAACTCCCATCATTCAATCATCATAGAGACCCTTCGAAATTGATGCCCCGGATATGGTAGATCTAAGGAAGAAAGAACCGACCATGATGTGGAAGAGTTGGCAGGAACACAAATACACTTTGTCAAGGGACTACATATTTTCTTCGGAGAAAGTTGATCACCCGTAAATAAAATACACACACATTCAACCAGAGAGTTGGGAGATCCACGAGAGAATGGATTTGGAGAATGATTCTAATGTTAGTAAAGTAAAATTAAATTTACAAAGTATTTAGATTAACATGTCTTTAGTGATGACATGCATCTAACAATCTAACATATGGTACAAGGAAAGAAAAACAAAGCATTACCTGTTCGAATATAATTCATCACTGATTGTGCCCTGGGGTATTGATTGGCGGTAATGAAGTTAGTGCAAGAACATCTAGAAATAGATGTTCAAAATGCAATCAAGGCCAGGATGACCGAATAAGAGGCAGAAGCTACAATACAACCAATGGATGTGGATGACAACAAGAGGTGTGATATATTCCTCAAATTCCAACAAAATGAGGAAGGTATATATGAAAAAGAGGACGAAAAAGAAATTGTGGAACGAGTTGTAAACCCTATAACTTTTTTATTGTTTAGTCACATATTTTCCATTCACATATACTAACTTATTCCTATAATATCAATACTTAGGAAAATTTTAAGAATAATGAATTGGAAGGGAAATTCATAGTCATGGGTAAGAACGATATTCTTTGTGAGGCAACAAATAAACCCAACCACCTGGGCCGTGTTAGGGAAGTAGGTGTGTTCTTGACACAACGAGAGGTGTTTGGAATAACTCTGTCATTTGATCATGTAAAACCATCGTGGATCCACACATTTCATCGACAAGCGCTTCTCCTATAGAAATAAATTAATAAACAAGACACTCTCATTCGTAAGTTAATCCAACACACTGGGGTTGCTCTCCCCAAAAATTCAGATGATTTGACATCTGATTGGACTACGTCATTAAGAAGATTGTACCATTCTCCCAAAGATGTTGAGGTTAATTAGGAGGAAATTATCCAAACTCCTAGAGATGAAGTCAATAACCTAGACAAGTTCATCCTCGCAAGTGATAAAAAAGAACACACTCCACTTTATAAAAACGTAAATATGATTTTAATGTCATATTTAACAATTATAATTGGTGCGTTATAGGGTTCACATGTGTGTAATATATACATTGATCAAAGCATAGATGGTAGAACACTCCACGTAGCCGATAAAGTTTTGCATGAGTTAATGAAACATCATCACACTGTACCAATTGCAGAAGGTTTGTCAAGAGTTTCTATGGAGAAAGAGTTGGGGAAGGGCACCCCATCGCCAATTCTGGACGGAGAATACAAGATAGTTGTTCCCACTCATGGAATGTTTCTTTTGTGGCCACGTCGACTAATTTATGTCGATCCTATGAAGGATCAGGATTTGAAAGTCACTGAGCCAACAACACCTAAAGCGGTCCAAATTACACCAAAATTGTTTTAAAGAACACCTAAACCAGCCCAAACAACACAAGACAAGATTAAACAACTGGTTCTAAGAGCACAAGTCCTTAAAAACACACCTCACTTCGTGCAAATACTATGCAATTGGTTTCAACTGCATGACTGCAACTCAACGTACTCAGTTTTGGGAAACGAATGCGTATTTGGTGGGAAACGAGAAATCATAGCACTATGGAGTGGTTTTGAGGACCTGTGGAAGTGTGAGCAAGTTAATCTGACGCTAATGTCTATATACACCTCGTGAGTAAATTTATATATTTAATTCAAGCTTACTATTTATTACTTTCAAATTGTTTACGAAAAATGTGAAAAAATTCTTTTTATATTTTGTATAATGAAAAGAAGAGGTGGGTTGGAAACATGTGCCCAGTGATGACTCAAGAAGTTGGTTGTACAAACCAAGAGAGAATCGACTACATTCTCAAAATCCATGGGAAGAAGGATAAGAAATTATTCATTGTGTCCTACATTGAAAGGTTATAGTTACGATCTTCATAACGTTTAGAAACATTATTTAGGCAATTTATGAACATAAATTAATTTTGTGTTTAGGGACCATTGGCGATTAATCATGATTTTCCCGCAAAGAAATAAGTGTATTGGATGGATCTATTGCACTTCCAACCATCAGAAGCATTTGTCAAGATTTTGGCATCGACAATGAATGACACTGGTGAAGAAGGTGAAATCAATTTCGAAGTGGTTGAAATCAAAGTATAATATGGTACAATTGCTTCTTTTTTCAAAGGGATTTATTCATGGGTTTCTAGACATTTCAAATTTTATGTTGTTTTAAAATCATTACAAGAAGCAAGCGCGAACTTGGGAGTGCGGCTATTACGTAATGTTGTATGCAATAGAGTGCATAGAAGACGTAAAGTCGGATTTACTTGAAATTGACAAGGTAATTATACATTTGTTTCTACTAAACATTCTTAGTGTCTCAATCTTATCACAATATTTGCTACTCGCATGTTACTCCAAAGGCAACGTGGCCCTATTTGAAAGAAAATATCAACAACGCAAGGAACTATTTGACTTTGCATCTCATTCTCAATTGCTTGGAAACCCTTACCTTGACATGGTAAGGTAACACAATCTAGATAAATTAATGTGGTATGAAAGTTCATAATAGAATTGTATTGAGTTATATTCCTATCTATAGATTACTCCTTTGTTAGTATTTTCTATAAAAAAAATTGGTAGGTTGTAAAATACTTTCGTATATTGTGTTATAATCGTGGTTGTCGAATGGCCTATCATGAGCCTAGAATATGAATAGAAATTTTATTTTTTCCATTGGAGTTGTGCGCAGTTCCAAACTCATAAAGAGATTTGGCTTTTCATTAATTGTATCCTCGATTCAGCTTCCAAAATAGCTTCCAAACTCATAAACATTAATTGCTCAAAAAGAAGAGACCGTCATTTTACAAATACTGACCGGATTCCGGGTTCAAATTAGGAAGTCTTTTACCCCTTCCATTGGACCGAATTTGGTACTCAATTTTGGTTCTGAGGCCATAACCCATTACCAATCTGATTTCAAAATGTATGTTCAAAGGCCAATGGAAGCTGCCTAGGTTTTGAGTTCGGTACATATTAAAGGCGGTTCTTCTGGCCTTTCAAAGGCGGTTCATAAACACCTTTAATGGATTTTTTTAAAGGAGATTTTCATAACCGTCTTTAATTAACGATGATAAAAGGTGCACCCAGAGAAGGAAATTTCATAGTGCCTTCTCTGCTCTGATATAACTGCCTTTAATGACCCCTTCCCCCCAAGGGT
>JAUOBV010284698.1:0-11220 GCA_032360425.1 Rubia occidens
CACTTTTCCTAAATAGCCAACACATTCCAAATCAGGCTATCTCAACATAAAGGCTATTAAATCAAGAATCATTCTTCCTAAATACCACGCACATGGAAATTAATATCACCAAATCAAGATGATAATTCAATCAAGAATAATTCCTTTTGAGCAACCACAACAAGGAAAATCGTACCATCAAACCATAAGAGTATATACTCCCCCACACTTTGTTCAATGCAAGATCATTCGTATAACCCACATAATTCCCCAAAAAAACCTCAAGGTTTCGAAAATCACGCTTGTCATCACAATAAAATCACGCTAAAGAACGAAATTAAACACAAGTTTCAAGGGATTACCTGGAGTTTGAAGCTAACAGCTGAAAAATCTACACAAGAAGTAGCAAAAATGCTATTTTTTTGAGAGAAAAAGCTCAAAATTTTGATTTTCTCCCAAGTGAAGTGAGAGTGAGTGTTCTTGAGAGATTTGAATGGGTTAAATAATTCCTATGGATAAGGTACTGTACTATGGACTCTTATTTTCAGCAGTTGATGCTCCTCTAATAGATGGTGGTTTAGGAGAGAGGTACAAAGGAGATAGGGATGGACTAGGTAAAAATAGAAACTTTAGAGGACAAAAGTACAACTTAATTAATGCCTACGGGAGGTGTGATGTTTAGTATAGTACTATTTATATCAAAATTCCTAGGGAATAAAATATTTGCAGAATTAATGGGCCCAAAAAGCATGTTTTGGCTAAAAATTTAAATTTTAAAAAAAATCATTTTTGCCCCACCTACATCATGACACGAGGCAGTGGCATGAACATGCCACATGATAGTATCATTTTGACTATGTCTTATACGAGGCTACCTCATTTTGAAGGGCTTTAACACGAGCCTCGCAGCTAACACGATCGATCTTCCCTAGTGCCTCCCTTTTAGAAAGAAATATTCACCCAACACGTCCTATTTCCTTTCAAATACAAAAGACAAGACTCAATATTAAATTTGACAATCAACAAGAGTTTCACCCCAAGATCCTTTGTCAGACTAAAAAAACATGCAAATTTATCAACCGAAAAACGTCAAAGCAAGAAAGAGCACCATTTTTTTGTTGTCAAACTCATGACTTATTAGTTTATGCATTTCAATTAAAAAGAACCCACCGTTTGGTCTCTGGAATCGCTATCGGTAACTCTACCTATGATGACATCCTTGTGGAGAGGTCTCCACAAAGTGTCATCCTTACCTTTACGCATTTTGCTCGCCATAGAGAATGCATGTCCATACTTAACCAATGTTGAATCACTATCTATTTCCTTGGTTTTAAGACATAGTCAAGGAGATGTTACATCCTCGACACTCTTCACTAACCACCACATGTTAGTGAGCATAGAAAAACAATCCATTACAGACATATCATCACTGCAACCATGCATAGCATAAGTCTCATGAACATGATCATCCCAATTTATGCTCAAAGTATGATTTTGCTCATCACTATCATCATCATCAAGGATATCACATATGCATTCATTCTCATTAATCATTTAAGGGTTTTCAAATTCAGCAACCATATCACAAGAAGTTAGGCCATAGACAGGCTTAGAAAATTTCTCCTGAATAAAATTAAGGGACCACCACCATCGTGCACTACGTCAAGGACATAGAAGTCCACCGGAAACTCTAAATTTGATAGTTTAACCATTACATCCTTAACTAAAACTTGAGGGCTTGCTTCGGAGTTATTGGGTAATTGGAAAATTACCCTAGTTTCCTTAAACTTACCTATGTCAAGGTTTTCATAAGTTCTAGAAGGGATCACATTAATAGATGTTACTATGATTTAGAGTAGCCACTCACCATATCTTTAACTGTCCTACCTTCCTAATAAGCATATTAGTCTTCTTAATACATGCATTTTTCAAGTTATGAGCATAAGAGAGGAATTTCTCAATCAAATATAAAATTGGAACGCTAACCTCAACCTTCTCGAAGATTTTGCGAATGTGTGCCTAATTGGTTGCCACCTTCGGCTTTCCCCTAAGTTCATTAGGAAAAGGTGGTGGAGGGATCACCCTCTCCTCGGTGGTGGGGAGCTCTTTAAGAAGTTCCTATTCAGCGACCATCTCTAGCTCTTCATAGTTAGTTTTGTCGCCTTCCAAAATCACATCATCCTTTTGCACAGTATATTTTTTATCCTCACGCATCTCCTTCCTGCTCCTTAGCTTCAATGCATTCACATTTCTTGGATTGATCTCAGGTTGGCAAGGGATCCTTCTGGATTCCTTAGCCTCAAGTCGACTACCGAAGTGGGGAGTTGACCGACTTGGACTTCGAGATTGTTGATACTCAAAAATGCTCTAGTGTCAACATCATCATTTCTCTCATTGTTCATTCCACAAACACATCGTGTTTAGTTTTTAATTGAGATATAGCATCCAATATCTCCTCCAGATCCGACTTGTATAAAGCGGCGTTGTTGGAAGACTTTTTTCCCCCGAGTAGGGTCGAGATTGAGGTTGTCCACCCTTGTTATACCTATGAGTTTCCTCCCTACGTCAATAAAAGTTAGGGTGATCGCAGTATCGAGTTTTGAAGGTAATTGCACAGGGGTCTTGTCTATCTTCGCCATGGTTCCCTTGAAACCCTTGCCATTTCCCCTAGCAAATTTTTCACTATTTCCACCATTGAAATCCAACGCTTTCACCTCTTCAAAATATTCCACCACTTGAGGACAAGTGTCGGTGTGATGATCAAAGCTACATATGCCACATACCTTGACTTGGTGGACTCTCTCATTCATAACTTCTTTCATCATCAAGACAAGGGTTTGAACTTAATCTTCCAATTTAGGAGATTGAGCCGGCTTATCTAATTTCTTTGCTCGGGATCTAGTGCCAAATTTCCTTGTTTCATTTCTATTTCTTCAAAAAATGCCATTGCATCCCTTGGAGTCTTGTTGGGTATGGAACCATTGCATGCAGTGTTTACCATCCTCATGTCTTCATCGCAGAGCCCTTAAAAGAGATAATACACCAAGTCACCTTCCTTGAATGGGTGATAAGGAAAGCTTTCCAACAACTTTTTAAACCTCTCTCGATACTCGTCAAGGGATTCATTTTCCAATTAGGATATATTGGAAAGCTATTTCTTGAGACCTACAAACTTGGAAGCCGAAAATTAATTTTCAAGGAACCTCTGCTTCATGTCCATCCAAGAAGTGATGCATCCTGGAGGAAGATAATATATCCAAGCCTTAGATACGTCCCGCAGCAAGAAAGGAAAGGATTTCAAGTTGTAGTTTTCTTCCAAAATTATCAGCTTCATATTGGCCCACTCTAGGTGAAACTCCGACAAATGCTTGTTCTGGTTTTCACCGGCCATCCCATGGAAATTTGGTAAACTTTGGATCATTCCACTCTAGAGATCACCATTTAAATTTGGTTACAAAGGTGGGAAGACAATACATGGGGGTTGATTCTCCAAGTTAGGATCCATGAACTCCCTAAGGGTGCGTTTGTCCTCAGCCATAACTACAGTATCCTCAACTACAAAGCTAGCCTCCTCATTCTTCTCTCATTACCTTCCTTTTCCATTAAATAGTGTAGAGTTCCTTGGTTCGTGACATAGGTATCTACCATAAACTAGGAACCAAACAATACCTAGCTAAGAAGAAACACTAGCACAAGGATTAGAAGTAAACAGATAACTATCACAAAGTATTAACAACAAAAACCAACTCAAGAAAACAAAAAAAAGTAACACCAACTAATCAATTAACAAGCTATGCAAGCTAACGATTAAACCTTTAGAATAGCATCCCCGGCAAAGGTGCCAAAATTTGATCCCCCTCTTCTCAAGGTCACTAATAAATACACAACCTTTTCCCGAGAGATGCACTAATTATCCCGAGGAGTGGCTTAACAAATATAAGAATTTGTATTGTTGCTCCCGCTCCTACTACTAAGCCACCTATGGGGTAGATAGTGGGAAGCTGGGGCCATCCAAAGAGATGCTAGGAGTCTAAAACTTAACTACACAACAATGACCGGATCATCAATCCGATCATGTGTTAGGAATAGCTAATATTGCCAAACAGGTTTTTTTGGGTTGGGGATTTATCTAACTATGAACATACAAAAACATGAGAGTGGAAAACTATAAATCGCAAGCACTTGGGAAATATTTGTGTAACATTACCGGTAATATGTTTTGATCATAGATTCAATCACATTCATGACATATGAACCTATCTGAATGCTTATGACACGTAGTGTAGTCAATGGTCAACACTACCCCCTATATGTCAAATAAGGGTGCGGATATTTTATTCCATCGACACCGCCTTCATAATTAGGGATGCGCTTCAATCCTTTCAAATCTGCATTTCATCCACATCATCTCACTCCTAATACTAATGTGCCCCCAATTACAGGAACAATGCCTTTCGTGAGTAACAACCATTAGAAATGAAAGTGAGGACGATATGTCTCATGCACTCCACTACGAATTCTTCTTTCCAAGCTTATATAGATCAAGGGATCAACACCTTATCGTTGGCTCTAAGGTTACGAAATACAGTAACCCTAGTTTTCCACTAAACTATCTTTATCTGCAATCCTACGGGCTAGGTCGCTAGCTAAGACTAGTGTAAGGTCGATCGTAACATTGACTCGGCAACCCGCATGCACACATCTATACAGTCCCAGGCTATTGTTACCCGCATACATCTTGGTTTCTCTCCCACGGGAATATCAATAAGTCCGCCAACATGAAAGTAAACTACGGTGTGTGCCAATATTAGTGTAACAATTATGCAATTAACAAGAATGTAAAGAACAGGCCAACATAATATTCATAAGCATAATAGGAAAGGTAGATCTATATAATCTCCCAAAACAAATACCGAATCATGAATAAAATTATATCCCCAAGTTAAATCATTACTCCCAAACCATTGAACCCAAATATTTCGTTGGCTTCAATGCCCTTGGGCAAAACAAGAAGAAAAGAAATAAAAAAAGAAGGGAGAATCCCTTTCTCTCTTTACCTACTCGTAGGAGAAAAGAAATAAAAATGAACCAAACTAAAACCCTAGTAGACATAGACTCTTATGTCCAGTAGTAGGGGATTGGGCCTTGAAAAGGCCCAAAATAAGGCCAAAACCCCTAGCAGCCAAAATTGGCACGAGTCGTGCTGCCTCGAACAGTCGTGTCGGGAAGGCCTGGCATCGTCTGTGCTACCTGTCACGGTTGTGCTAGCTGGGTCTGGCACAGATCATGTTGGCCAGCACAAACCATTGGCTGGGACTTTATTTTTACCTTTTGATGCTTGCGCCTGCGTCGTTTGGTATGGGCCGTCGGCAGGAAGCACTTCTTGATGACTTGGTCTTCAAAAGTAAAATGATGGTGCGGTCGTGTCACTCTCCACACCCCGTGAGCTGGTCTTCAAACATTGGAAATGAAATTACACAACCATGTGAAAGGCCACGATACTTGTTCATACTTAGCCTCACAAGGGATTGGAATGACACAACCCGTGTTAGAGCAAATGGCTCGTGACAAGGGGTTGTAGCAAGCTCATGCTGGCATGCACTACCTGTGCCTAGGGCCCCTGACATGGCCGTGTTGGCTGGTAGAACCATATAGGCTGGTGTGGTTGTGCTGAGTCTTGAGAATGTTGAACTTCAACTCCCTTCTTTGTTGCTTGATTACATCAAATACCATGTTTTGATTATTGGCCTTCCATCTATTACCATCCTTGCAATGACCTTCATTTACTGCCATCATAAATAATGTCCTTCAAATTCTACTACCACCCTTGCGGATTACCTTCTGCAAACTATGCCAACGTGCTCACGAGCAACCTACCAATAAGCTCACAAAACAAATCTAGGGATTTGTGAGGACATAGTGTCCATTAGATCCAATTAAGTCTACAAAACTTAGGATTTATATAAGAAAATCAACAACGATCATCATAATCCTTTGTGATGTAAACCTAACTAAAACTAGAAATCAAACAAACAAAACATAATAACAAATACGTCAAATTCATTGGTTAATGCATGTATATAGGTGCAGATCAATTCCACCACACTTAAACCTTTACTTGTCCTCGAGTAAAAAAAAGAGCAAATATCTGAGAGGAAAGTAGCATGCAAGGATAAGTTAACAAATACATTCAACCTTATTCCTAATCTACCCTAGTTTCCCCAAAGGTGTAAGAATATCACAACTCTCACTCTCTCTGAAGAAGTTAAAGTAACCTATCCACCAAAATTGATCCAATAAAAAGTAAGATGTGTATGGTAATTGTGAAGCTAACTTACTCCGCTGAAGAACCCGCCAATGACAATCCAAGAGATGTTCAATTTAAAGTTTTCATTTTCTCCTTTTTTTTCCTAGGAGCCCTTTCCGGTTTTCATCCTAGCATTCACACATATTGAGCTCACTTATAAACATTTTCCATACCATGGCCTCTCATTTTTTTCCTAGGTTTTTCCATCTAGCTTGGATTTTCCCATTTTTTCCAAAGTCGTCATTTCAGGTTTTCTACTTAGCCGAGTATAATTTTCAAAATTTTCAAAATGCTCTTTAAAGGAGCTATAAGCTACATAGAAATAACTAAGAATCATAAATATTATCTATTCCCCTCCCCACACTTAAAGCTTGCATCATCCTCAATGCATATACCTAATCATAGAACATATGTCAAGGGAAGGAACTAGTAGAGCGCTCACAATGAAAAATGAACACTAAAATCATCCCTTGGTGGTACAATCATGGAATTTAATGAACATACTATCGTCACCCCAATAAACTACCCCTAACCTCTTTGTCTTCCATTTTGAGAATCACAAACCATGTACGTCTAAATGGTCCATTAGTTGGATTTCTCCTAACCCCGTTTCTTGCTTTCCTCCAAAAAGCATATGCTTCCTACCAAACAAACATGCACACCAAATGTAATAGTGTTCCAAAAAAAACCAAAAATAGAAAAACACACGAAAAACACTGAGTGTCTACAACACAATACAATGGAACAACTTTCCTCCCCCCGCACTTACAACACACACATTCCTCAAATAAAAAACATTATATGCAATGAATAGGAGGTTAAAAAAATGATAGGCAATCACAACTTCCCAATGCATTGTTCCCACCTCAATATCCTCAAATCTAACCCAACATACGACTCAAATAAAGCCACTATAAATCCACACTAAACAAGTATCAATCAATATCCACACAAAAAAAACTAGTGTGTGGTCCTAGCTTGTGTATTTGGTGGTGGCTTAGGCGGTAGAGTGTAGTGGTTTCTAATGGTTTGGGGTAAGAATGGGAGGATAAAAGTGACTATTTAAAAAACTAGCTAAAGTAATTTTTGAAAGCTCGGGTTGCCTCCCGAGAAGCTCCGTGAATTTAAGGTCATCGCCATGACCCTAATGTTATCCATATGGTGCAGATTGTACTCCATCACCATAGATAACCAAAAATGTAGAGATGGGGGTAAAAATTTTCCAAGAAGAAGATGTAGTAGAGGAGGAGTCAACCTTACAGGAAAGAGGTGGTTTGGAAGCTTAGCATATTCACTTAGCTTCTCCATGGCTTCCTTTAAGGGTTCCAAAAATGTAGGAGTTGGTTCTATAGGTGAAGGTTGGGTGAAAATAGGTAATATGGTGAAACTTATTCACTTTCAACAAACCACTCTCCATACCCTTTGGATTCACCTACCAATTCTCAAGTTCAAATAGGGATGGTTCATAATTGGAATATTGGGTTTCTAGTTGGCTCACCCATATAATTAAATCATTCAGTTGCCTTTCAACTTTCTCAATGCTTGAGAAGAGTTGAGTTCCCAAATCTCTAATGTTACTATGCAATTATGATTGGAGTAACTCACTACTCTTGGTCACATTAGCTGTATCTTGCAAAAAAATTCATAATCCAATTTGAGAACCAATCCTAGGGATTGATTTTGGGGCATTGTATAGGTTGGCGAGGGCCAACTATTTATCCAAAAGTGTTGGTTTCCCGATGCATATCCAAACCACGAATTTGGGTTACCACTTAGCCTCAAATTGGAAGAATCATTGCATGTGTACCAATCTGAATCCCATTGGTCTTGAGAACTAAAAACTCCTACCTCTCTCTCATATTCGGTCATTCAAGAGTAAGACTTTGTAGGGTGGTCGCAATGATATATCCTATAAAATCTCACTTGATGAGGCCTCTTTTCCCCACATAATTTTTCAATATAACCCAAAAACAAAGAAAAGACACAAAATTTGGAATCGTAGTGTAAGGATTCTTGGTTCAAACCAAGAAATCAAGCAATACCTATTCCGGAAAATAACAAGCAAGCAAAAGAACAACACTAACTACTCAACTAGCAAGCTATGCAAATTGACAACTAGACCTTTAGACTAGCATCCCCGGTAATGGTGCCAAAATTTGACCACCAGCCCCCTCCTGGTGTCGATAATAAGTAACCTTTTTCACAAGAGATTTACTTACTAACCCAAGATGAGGCTAAGTGTTTTAAGGGTCAAATATAAAGATTTATGTTGTTTCTCTTGTTCCTGCTACTAAACTAGAAATAGGGGAGATAGTGGCAGGACTGGGGTCATCCACAAAGATGCTAGGAATCTAAAATTTAACTACACACAACCGCAATAGGGTCTGATCGTGTGTCTGGAATAGATAATGTTTCAAAATAGGTTTTTGGGGGTCTTTACAACCAACTATGAGCATGCGAAAGCATAAGAGAGTGAAATTATATAAACCTACCACTTAGAAAATATTTGCATAACATGATCAGTGTTATGTTTTGATCCTAGATTCAATCACATTCTAGACATATAAACCTATCTTAGTGTTTATGACACGTAGTGTGACCGATGGTCAGCACTTACCTATGCATGTCACGTAGGGTGGGCATGTAATATTTCATCCGCACCGCCTCTGTAGTTAGAAGAATACAAAAACATCCCTACCTGCTGTGCAAATCTTAATCTCCCTCGTAGGATTACGTCCCGGACTCTGGACTACGAATGCTTCTATCTAGGCCTAAAAAGGAAAGAGATATGAAGCACCTTACCGATGGCTCTTAGGTTTTGAAATACTAACCTTATTTTGCTACTATCGTTATCTCTATGTGTAACCCTTGAAGCCAATTTTCCATCTAAACTAGTTGTATGGTCGATCGTAACGTTGACTCGGCAACCCAAATGCACACTCCCACACAAATTTAAACTATCGTTACCCCAAGCACATATAGGTTTTCTTCCCCAGGAGATATCGATGAGTCCGCAAACATGAAAGTAGACTATAGTGTGTGCCAATCTTAGTGTGAGAATCATGGAACTGATAAGAACATGAAGAAAAGCCAACATAGTAATCCTAAACACATAAAGATTGGTAGATCTACAGAATCTTCCAAAAAAGCACCAAATCATGAATACAAATATAAACCCAAGTTAATTAACTACTCCCTAAGAATTGAACCCAAATATTTCATTGGATCCAATGCTTTGGGTAAAATAAGAAAAGAGAAGAAAAGAAATTGGAGAAAGGGATGACTTCCTTTCTCTCTCTACATACTCTTAGGATTTTAAATTTTGCAAAAATGTTAATCCATAGTATTCATTGAATTAAATACAATGGATCTAAGAAACTAAAAAATAAAGAAAATAAATAAGCGAGAAGAATAACTCTTGAGAGATAGAGAATTCACCTCTTCTTTCTACCTACCAAAAATGGGAATTATACATTTTGCCTACTTGTTGAACCCTAGAAGAATAAATGCTCCTATATATAGAAATAGGGAATTGGACGTGGAAAAAGGCCCAAAATAGGGGAAACCCTATCAGTAAAAAATGGTGAAGGTCGTGAAGCTGGGCAAGGTCATGTCGGCTAGGGGCCCCGGGTTTCCTAGTACAGCCATGCAGGCTGGAGGTGACATGAGCCGCTGGGCGTGGTATGGCCGTGCCAGTTGTTTCTAGCACAGACTGTGCCCGCCGGCGCAGAACGTCGAATGGTCGTATTTTTTTTACATTCTGAAACTTGCGCTCACGTCGTTTGGATTGGGTCGTCAAGTTGAAGTACTTATTGATCAATTGAATGGTGGAAGCCGTGATAATTCTTGTAGACCATTGGCTGGTCTTCGAATATTGGAAATGAAAAAACACAACCCCTATCCATACATAGCTTCACGAATGTTTGGGGCGGTTGGTGGGTTTCCCGAGGTAGCCTCGTGTTAGAGGGGGTCTGACGTCAGGCTTTCTTGTGCTAATGGGGGTATGACACAAGGTTGCCTCATTTTTGGCTTTAGGCCCTATGATGGAAAGGCCTGGCAGGAGGCTAGCCAGGGTTCTCCTTCCGAAATTTGGGTTTTTCCTTTAACTTGTTTGCACCGCTAAGGATGAACTGTTGATCAGTTTTGAGAGTTCTTACAGTCGATTTTATAGTGCTCAAGAAAATAAATCAAATGGTGCCATTCTTGGATGCTGATTTCTCATATCGTTCCCAGGACATTTCACACTTCATGGATCTCAATGCCTCCACATTTTTGTCTTCCTTCTCCGACCCATCTATCTTCTACCACATTTAGTCTTCTAACACCCTTATAGATGGCCTTCAAAAATCTACGCTGAAATGCTTACAAGAAACCTACCACAAAAGAAGATGTAGGCGCTCGTGAGAACATAGCATCCATAAGATCCAATTAAGTCTACAAAACTAGGGATTTAGATAATAAAACCAATAACAATCATGTAAACCCTTTGTGATGTAAACCTAACTAAAAATAGCAATCAAACAAATAAAACATAATAACAAATACGTAAAATTCATTGGTTAATGCATGCATATAGGTGCCCATCAAGACACAGTCTTCGTGCCGTATGAGCTAGCGCAGAAATCAATCTCAAGAGGGTTCTATACCTCGTTTTGAGTTCCTGCAAAGCCCGACTCACATTGTATATTGGATGTCGATGTCTTTCTCTTTTCTTCACTAACACAACACTAATAGCTAAGTGAGAAGCAGAAATATAAAGGTACACCACTTTGCCCCTTTCTGGCTCCATAACAGTAGGAAGGATTCAAAGGTGTTTTTTAGTCGTTCAAAAGCCTCCTCCCATTTCTTAGTCCACTCTAACTTGTTTTCTCTTCTTAGAACATCAAAGAAAGAAAAGTGATTTCCTGCCCCTTTGACAATAACCAACTCATAGA
>JAUOBV010284806.1:0-11219 GCA_032360425.1 Rubia occidens
TTGCACATTAATTATATTGTAAAGATTTATCGTGCCATCGAGAGGTGTAAGCATGTGTATCACAACGTTAGTTTGGGGAGTGATGAATTTATTGCTTTTGTTAGGGAGTTTATGGAGCATGCATTTAGTCGTGAAAAATGCAATCTATATCCTTGTTGTGATTGTAAGAATTGTAAGTGTACGGACGATCGGGACGTGTTGCAACTTCATTAGTACAAGAGAGGGTTTGCAAGAGATTATTAGGTTTGGACCTTTCATGGTGAGAAACCACCGCCAGAGGTGGCTGTAGGTAGCAAGGGAGAATATTTTAGGATGTCAATTTGGATGACATGTGTGAGGAGGTGGTGGGTGACTTCAGGGGGAGGCCTAAGTTTCTATCAAAATTTCTAAATAAGAAGGATACACCGTTGTTTCCCGATTGCAAGAACAAAGACACTATCATGTCATGTTTGATAGTTTTTTTAAACATGAAAGGTGCTGGTTCGTCGAGTTATACAAGCATGGATAAGTTGCTCAAGTTTTTTTTTAATGAGAAGCTCCCCTCCGGAAATGGTTTACCGGAAAACTTCTATGATGCGAAGAGAATTTTGTGTCCAATGGGAATGGAGTGTGAAAAAAAATACATGCATACCCTAATGATTGTGTTTTGTATAGGGGTGCTTTGGAAAAAGAGGTGGCTTTCCCCGTATGCCACGTTTCTCATTATAAGGAAAGGAGAAATGTGGTTTTGGATGATTAGATTTTTGTGAAGGTAAGGAAATGGGTCATCACGAAATGCGTGTGGTACCTTCTTATTGTCCCCAGGCTGAAGAGGTTATTTAAGAACGCTGATGAAGCGAAGAACATGACATGGTACAGGGATAGGGGTTGTGTTGATAATGATATCATCAACCATCCTGCAGATGTAGATCAATGGAAGAATTTAGACAAGATGTAACCTAAGTTTGCAGCTGAACCCATGTTTTGTGTACTGATGGTATGAATCCCGTTGGTAACATGCCATAGAAACATAGTTCATGGCCGGTTATGCTTTCCATTTCCCATCTACCTCTGCATCTCTACATGAAGAGGACATATTTTTTATGCCTTTGATGATTTTGGGTTTGAGATAACCCGTAAATAACATCGATACCTATCTATCCATTTTCATTGAAGATTTTATGGTTTTTTGTTTTGACGGTGTTGATGTGTTCGATGATAATTGTGGGACCGAGTTTAATTTGATGGTCATGCTTTTCTGCACGATAAATGAATTTCAGGCTTACGGTAATCTTTCAGGTTATGTGGTTAAGGGTCACAAGGCATTTCATATCTGTGAGGAAGCAAATAATTTCCAACAGTTGAAACATGGTAGAAAGACCGTGCATTTGGGTTATAGGAAATTCCTCCTGGAAAAGCACAAGTTACAGGGTGACACAATTCATTTTGTTGGGGGGAAGGGAGAGAAGGAAGGCAGCAAGAATATTGAGTGGGGTTTCCATCCACAAAAAGGGAAAGAAATTAAATGTTTTTCTTGGAAAAAAAGATATCTAAGGTGCTTGTCACAAATGATGGACTTTGGAAGAAAAGATCAATTTTCTTTGATTTAACGTACTGGGAAATTTTGGAGGTTTGACACAGTTTAGATGTCATGCATATAGAGAATAATGTGTTCGAGAGGTTAATTGAGACTCTACTTAACATTCCGGGCAAGATGAAGGATATCTTGAGTACACAGAAGGACTTAGTTGAACTCGGTATATGAGTTGATTTAGCTTCGAAGGTGAAAGGAAAGCAGACATACTTACCACCCGTCCCTTACAATCTTTTAATCAGTGAGAGGAAGTTGGTTTGTGTGTGTGTTTAGGGAATCAAGGTACCATCTGGTTACTCTTCCAATGTTAGTCGGTTTGTGAATGTTAAATTATGTCTCAATGCATTGAAATCACATGATTGTCACGGTTTGATGAAACAACTCTTGCCCATGGCTTTCCGTGGTGTAATGGATGAGGCGGTGAGATTTTGCATTATGCGCATGTATTTCTTCTTCAACTCTATTTTTCGTAAGAATATTAGCAGGAAACAACTTGATGAGTTGGAACGTGAGGGGATTTTAGTGCCGTGTTTGTTTGAGAAGTAATTTCCCACAACATTCTTTGACATTATGGTCAACCTCATCGTTCACGTGGTTAGGGAAATCAGAATATACAGTCCCGTGGGACTGCATTGGATGTACTCATTCGAGCGCGACATAGGGGTCTTCAAGGGTTACATGCACAATCGAAGCCGTCCCAATGCCAACATTGTGCAGAGGTATGTCACAGAGGAGATCATCGAGTATGGCACTTCAAATTTTATTGGGAAGACAACACTTGGAGTTCTACAGCATGTGCAAAATGGTCAGAAAATGGAATCCCCCAGTCCAAAGGTACACTTTACACACCCTAAAATGATGAGTTGATGAAAGTTCATCTTTAAATTTTGCGGAACAGTAGTGAGACTGCAATATATGTTGAGAAGAACATGTCACTGTTAGAAGAACTCTATCCCGAATGCTCGCCAAATCAGGTAAAACTGGAGAATTCTTCAACGTTTGTCAACTGGTTTAATAGTCATTGCAATGTGGACAGAGTGCTTGCTAAAGTTCGAGCATTTGCAAAGGCACCCGACTGCACCGTGAAAATAAATGAGGACTATGACATTAATGGATTCCATTTTTCAACAATGGCCAAAGACTACAAGAGCACAACTCAGAATAATGGGGGTTTACGTGGAATCTGAATCCATGTGACAGTCAAGCAAGAAAGACAAAAAACTATCCTCACAGTTATGGCCTTTTATGGGGGCGATCAAGGAGATTTGATAGTTGAATTATGTTGAGTTTAAAGTTGTTTTCTTCGAGTGTAGATGGGTTTAAAATGGTATAGGGGTCCGTTCTGAGAAGCCCATGAGTTTACACTTGTGGACTTGAATCGAGTGGATTAAAAGAACGACAAGTTCATCTTAGCCGCCTAAGCTCGGTAGGTATTTTATATCCAAGTCCCTAATATTGAGAAGTGACATGTTGTACTCCATGGGAAAAAGTTCTACATTAAAGATGATATTGATCGGCCTGTCAAATTTGAAACTGGCGAGTTCTCCTCGGCATTCCTGAGTTTGGAAGACGTCGGTGGACCACTCGTACATAGACGATCACATGGGGACAGATTGTGGGTGGACGAGAATGGTCATATTGTGGGTGGTGATGTACTCCTAAAATAGAAAAGATAGGGTATTACGTTTGGTGCATCGCTCCATTTATTACCCTTTTGTACCCTTTTCCATACCCTAATTTAATTATAAGTGGTCATTAAGATTATGGTATTAAACTCTTATTGTATCTAATGTTTTTTATGATTAAATTTCTATTGATTTTTTCCTTAGAACCGGAATATCAACCATGTACCGGTGCTAAAGAACAAGGTATATACTATGTTCCTTGTAAAATCATAGGTATAACAAGAAATGGAACCGGTATAAGTACCGATGCTATTAAGATTTGCTCTCTGGTCTCTGCAAAAAAAAAATAAAAAATGCAGTATAGTAGCTCCGTCCGGCTGCATTAAATTAATAAGGCACCAATATATTGAATAGAGGCACCAGTTCACGTACCAGTGCTTCATACTTAGTAAAAAAAAATTGATACTTGCTCTCTGGTCTCTCCAAATATTTTAAAAATACATTAAAGCAGTTGCGGTCAAGCTGCCTAAATATACAAAGGCACCAGTATATTGAATACTGGCACCGGTTGACATACCAATGCTTAATAATTAATAATAAAAAATTGAGACTCGCTTTCAGGTCTCTTCAAATATTTTACAAATGCATTAAAGCAACTTCATCAGGTTACCTTAATAAACAAAGGCACTAGTATATTTAATATAGGCATCGATTGATAAAAAAATTGATACTTGCTCTCATTTCTCTTCAAATATTTTACAAATGCATTAAAGCAACTGCGTCAGGCTGCCTTAATAAACAAAGGCACTGGTATATTGAATATAGGCATCAATTTCTTTACTGGTGCTAAGGTGTGGTCATCAGTTTTTATACTTATAAAAACTAATGGTATGATACGAACATTCAATGGTTTGAAAACAAAGAATCGAAAACCCTATTTTCATACCACTTCAATTGTGCTTCATTAGGTAATATGATATTCTCCCTTTATAGTTGTAATGATCTCATACAATTTAATCATGAATATTTTATTTGCAATGAAAACATAATCATGAATTGATAAACTCATATGATAACCCTAGTTTTCCATTCAATTGTGATTCTAATTGGAATAAGTAGATTTAGTTTATAATCTCTTCTTAAGTAGATATATATTGTACGGATAATCAGATGTTTCATGTTGTTTGAATTTGTTGTAACCCTAAGTACATTCCCCTTGCATATAAGGTGTTTGATAAAAGGCTTGTATGTGAATACAGGTGATGGCCCCCAAAACGCCAAGAGGCCTAGAAAAGAAGGGTTTTTGTCATCAAGCGGATCTCACTCAAAGTAGTCAGAAGAGATATTTGTATCTGAGGAGGCAAGGTTGTTGGCACAAACTTACGGAATGCGGAAGTATTATCCAAAAGGGGAATAGAAGCAAATCCACCTTTTCAAGAAACTATTCAGATTTTGGGATGGGAGAAACCGTGTGCTACACCTCCCACTTTCAAATTGACCATCGTATCTATGCAAATTTGAGGTGTTAATTAAGAAGTAATGGATTATTATGCCAAGGGAAATTAGTCCCTCCATCTCCTGAAGCTATCAATGATTTGTACGGATTGCTTAATGTACAAGAAAGGGAGGATGAGATGTTAGCGTTGATCAATGAGGATGATTATTTGGACGACGAAGTATTAAAAAAATCATGCGGTGCATCAAAAGAGAAGGTACCAATGTTGATGCTATCATGTTTCCCGAGTGGACAGAAGAAATCACTGACATCGAAAATGAATGTGTGGTATCACTTTGCTGCCTATTGACCCCGTAACTGTGAACACCAAAGTGCACAAGATTCAGATAATCAAGTTATATGCAATACAAAATAAATTTTGTTGGAGTGTTAGGGAAGAAATATTTGGGAGTCTGTCATAGAACAAGGAGAAGATGGGATCCTATGGTTTTTACAACCTCATTTCATCACTTTGTACGAAAGTGAGGGTACCTAACTATGATCACGACACCTTTGGCCACCCGATGGCGCAGATTGTCGTGGAATCATTCTGCAAGATAGGACCATCGCAATCTGCTCCGTCGATTGAATCTAGGGTCTCCACACTGGAGATATGTATTCAAAATTTGTGGTTGGACTGCCAATTTTAACGAACATGGTGTGACCATATGGGGAAAGTGTTAAGCTACCAATTTCCAGATGCATTCAGGGCAGTCAGACCTTTCCCATCATAGAGCAACAATGACGTCGTGAAGGATATTCACGTGGGATCAAGGTCACGAGACTTAGACAACACAGCCTCCTTCGAGGAAGCAAAACCATTTTTTCGTTATTAAATGTGAAATTAACAATTTATTATGTTGTTCTAGGATTATATATATATGGAACACCCTACTTTTATTTATTTTTCATGGTGGATATTCCACAGCCGCAACTTCTTGGTCATTATTGTGAGCTCGGTTTAGTTATTTACAACTCTTCTATACCCACACCATGATCATAGTAACAACCAATAAGGGTCAGAATAGGAATAACTACCATGAATATTTATTGAACATCTCATCGTTAAATTTTTTAGTAACTATATACTACATCTTATTGTTTGGTAGCTGAATCCATAGATTTTGAATTTGAGAATTCCAACTTCTAAGGATGGACCAAATTTTGAAATCGAGAATCTCAATGAAAGCAACCTGGGGCAGCTTCTTTATACAATATATGTACCGGTATTGTACTCATAGGAACCGGTTGACATACCGGTCGGTGCTCAGTACTTGGACACAATTTATGACATTTGCTCCCTGTTTTAACTAGAAATGTGAAATCTGTATTAAAGTAGCCTTACGCAGCTGCGTTCTTCAACAATTGCACGGGAATATTAATAATAGGTACCGGCTAATATATCAGTGCTAAGTACTTGCTCTTTGCCCATGAATAAAATAAAAGCCTGTCGCATGTGTGTTATGCAATTAATGGCACCAGTATTTAACATGTAGGCACCGTTTTACAACTTATTGCTTAGTAATTAGAAATTGCAAAGACCAAGAATAAACATAAAATTCAATTTACTATAAACGTATTTGAAAAGCCAAGAATAACAAATATCAAGTGCATTTGAGCAACTGTCGTTGTCGCAACGCAAATGGAGGCCACAATGTAAATTTCCAAGAATTTGTTGTAGGTTCAAATTCCCAAACAAGGTCCTTCTTTTGACCCAACCATGTCCAAAACACAAAAATTATCTCCCTTGACATTGAATTTCATTTATGCTTAGCCAATTTTGTCTTCCGACACTTCCAACTTTCTTGGAGAGATTAAAGTGAAAAAAGTAAAATGTTTGCTCGTTACTTCAAATTGAAATTTGCTCGAAGTTAATCAAACTATTAAACCCCCCTGGATGTATTTTAAAATTCAGACATCATGTTAGTATCAATGATTAGCTACAAATGAGTCTTCTCTAACCTTATCGAAATCTCTTAGTTTCCACTACTTAAGCATCCATCATTAACTCTGTACTAGCAGTTTTGCTTATGTGTCCAAAAATGGAGAATTTGTTTCTTCACCATAATTATTCAATGAAATAAAAATTCATGGGTTGGGTAGCAACGAAAGGGAACGTAGAGGAAAGATTCATAATAAGGGCCTATTTGCTATAATTTTTAAAATTAGCCTCGAGAACACACTTCTCTTAATTTTATTCTTTAAACAGGTACACATTTATTTTATAAACCAAGTTATTTCTCTTCTAGGGGTAATTCATGGCCATAACAGTTTCAAAAACTTTTTGAGCCGTAAAATAATTTTACTACATTCATATTAAGACATATTTTGATTAAACAATTAACCCCCTCCCTCCAAAAGGTGATCTCTACATCGTGTAAATGATCATTAATTAATTTTTTGGTCAATTTAGGTATCCGAATAATCCCAATTAGTAACGAGGCCAAACTCATAATATTTAAAAGTTGCTAAAATAGTAGAACCGGTATTAGGACAATACTACTGCGCATTGCTAGAATTTTTTTGAGAGAACCAAAAAATGTTTAAATATTTTTGAAAAGAAATTGCGGGAAAATGAAATTTTAAAGGCACCGGTATTAAATATAAAGGAATCGGTTTTTATACTGATGCTCAGTATTTTGACATATTTTGGACCCTCTGCTCTCTGTGCATGTCCAATAATACCCGGCGCAACTACGTTACTCTACAAGAGCCGGTAGTTCTAGTTTAGGCACCGTTATTGATACTGGTGCTCAGCATTAGCCAAATGTTTTGATCCTTTGCTCTATGTCCACAGCCAAAAATAAAATGTGGCTTTAAAGCAGCCTAGCGCAATGGTGTTATAAAATAAAGGCACCGGTATTTTTTGTTTAGGCACCGGTTTTAGTACATGTTTTCAGCACTAAGCCAAAAAACTTGAGCCTTTGCTCTCTGTCCACTGCCAGGAATAAAATGTAGCTATGAAGCATCCTGGGGCAGCTGTGTTAAAGGCATTGATATTTTTTGTTTGGGTACTTGTTTAAGTACCGGTGTTCAGCACATTGCTGAAAATTTCATGCATATGATCTCTTTCCCATGCTGGAAATAAAAGATCGCATTAAAGCATCTAGGTGTAGCTGCATTGTTCAACCAATTGCACCAATATTTGCTTCTATTGAACCGATATTATGCCGGTGCTTTGTATTTTATATTTTATCATAGGCACCTTTATCATTTCACTTATACCGGTTCTATTGCTATTAATATAAATAGCCCAGTTTCAGGAGCCGCCATCAGTTTCATTTTCGTCGATGATAGTTCCTCTTTAGCGTCCGCCATTAACGGTCATCCCTCCCACGTCTTCCCCATATTTAACCCTCCAAAATCTGAATTACGTCCACATTAACCCCACCATGTATATAACCTCGATGGAATAAGGTTTTATGCACCAAAACTGAAGAAAATCTCCCACGAACCGATGCATTTGCTATCACCAGTGATATCTTCCTTTTTGGCTGTGAATGGTTATCATTTCGACCTCTTCATACTACAAGTGGTCAGGAGAATCAAAGGTAAGTTTCCCATTACCATTGCATGTGCGTAAAATTTTGTGATTTTGCCTTTCTTGGCTTGAATCATTGTATGTGCATATCATGTTCGACGAGTTGTCTAAAGGAACAAAAATGTCAATGTGGTGGATACTGTTTGTGTTTCATGGTAATGGATACCATCACATAGTATATTTTTTTAATATACAATTTTTTGGGGTGAAATTGTATATTGTAAAAGTGTATATATTGGTTTTGGATTGAGTTTGAATGAAAGGCGATAGTTTTGGTATTATCTCGTCTTCTTGGATTATGTATTGATTTTTTGTTATGGATTGAGTTCTAGTAGATTCATGTGGTTCTTGGTGGATTATGGATTGATGTGTTTGTTATGGAATTTGGATTGTGAAATTTTATGTATGAAAGTTGTGGGAGGAATGCGATATTGATTCTTGGATTGAAGTGGTTTTTTATATGGTTCTTGTGGATTTTGGGTTGATATGTTTCTTGGAATTATGTGGTTCTTGTTGATTTGGATTGATCAATTTATGTATTATTGGTTATTGATGCCTTTGTATTGCGAATTGTAAATACCTCCCAATTATATGGTTGACATGCTCTAAACAAAGAATTGGACTGTGTGGACTGAATATTGCAACTATACTATCTGACACATCAAGTTTGGCACGCATAGGCACTTGAATAACATCCCACTAACACCAAAGAGGATAAATGGAAGGATATTTTGGTAAGATTCATTCATAATAATGATTTTACAGTGTCTATTAGTTTTGTTGTCATCCATTAGTAGAAAATAGTTATCGATAATTGGTAGCTCACGCAATGTATTTTGTAAATTCAATGCAGGTGAGCTTCAAGTTTGAGCAAAAATTAACTACATCACAGCTTCAAAAATTGAAGAGATTTATTTTTGTCACAGCGCGCAACGCCCACCGCAATTGCCATTCGAAGATTGCAAAATTAAAAAATACATCCATCATGTGGTTGATAGCACAAACAAATCAGAAGCGAAATCTTTGGAGAAATACAAATGGATGAAAGAGGAGGAGTGGAACAAGTTCTACAAAATGTGGACGACACCTGAATTTGAGGTAAACTATTTATGAACATTTGTGTCCTTACAGTTGCATCATTATGAGTTACTTACATGGATTACAAAAAACTTACTTTACTTATTGTGATTTGGACAGAAAATCCGGGCGACGGCTAGCTCTTAATCAAAGAAGAAGAAATATATAAATCGTCCTAGTAGGAGCGGTCACCGAGTAACTCGGAAAAAGACCATCGAGAATTTGAAAGAAGAAGAGAGATCCAAATTTAATGCTCAAGGCTTCACGGAGAAGGAGATTGAGAAGGAGTTAAATACCAGGAATTTGAATGTTGACAGATCATTAGTTTACCTATAGTCCAAAAAGCTGGAGGATAAGGACACATATACGGATCCGAAGAACAGCGTCGTCGCTGCTGATATTGTAAGTATTTCTATTAATACTTTGTCATACTGTTACCTATTCATTTTAATGTATTTAACTGGCACTTAATCACAGATAAGGATGAAAGAGGAGGATGCTAGGGGCACATTGATCCTGGAACCCGGGGAGGACATTTGGATAAAGGCAACCGCTAAGAGGGATAACCTGGGAAGGTATAGGTGTACTCAAACCAACTTCCCAAAAATGGTTGTCGTACCACATCAGTCCCGCAACCGAAGAAAAAGTGGTAGAAGCTCGTCCCCCAGATCGACAATCCCCGAAGAAGCAACCGATAGAACAACTGGTGGTCAAGGCAATGGTGAGATACCTTGACAAGCTAGTCAAGGGGATTGAAGATGCTGGAAGAGTTCAAATCCCAATGGGGCTTGATGATCTAAAGTCATTCTTTGAGAAGGCATTAAGCCAGGTTAGTGCTGCACAAACCAAGTCTGAGGGTGATCCAAGCAATGAAAAGTTAAAAATTAGATTTCAACTCCATTTCATATATGTCATTCCCGGTATTCTTATCCATTTAATATTTTTTTCTAAGAAATATTATTCTACAATGCATAACAGAATGGGGAAAAGGTTTCTTTGTTCGTCAAGAACCTAGACGGGTGAAGGGCCATGGTGGATAATTGGTTTCTCCAAAATACCCGCCACGACCATACTTCAAAATGTGGAGTTTCCCATGTCCGATTTTGTGAGCCGGTATTTCATGTTAAAGATGGATTCCCTTCTGCCAACCACAAATTCATCGATGTTGGAGAGGTTTTTGTACATGTGGTTGATTGGGTGTTAGCTTTGATCAACCAAGATAAGAAGCCCAAAAAGAAGAAGAGAAGGATATGCCTATGAAGGTTTCCCTGGACAAGGAATGAGAATTCCTGGAGGTCCCTGACAACACGATATTTCCATTAAAATATCTCATATAAATAATTTATCGTGAACATACACCCAATGTTCAAATCCTGATCACAAAATGACACTTTTTTCTTGTCATGTGTAACAGCCTGCCGATATTTCGTCAATGCAGCCATCAAATTCTACAACCAGTTACAGGGCGGGGGAAAAGTTTTAGACAAACCATTTAAGCTGCTGAAACTTGTAATCCTTTCATACCACATTAATATTTAATTTCAACCCTTTTCATATACTTAATGCATTCCATTTAAACCTTCCACATGCATATTGTAAACCGTCAAAAATTTAATGACCATCCAATTATGAAGGAGTTCATCAAACATTGCAATGAGGTGGCGAAAGAATTGAATTCTACGGGAAATTTTTCATTTACACCATGTTTCCTAAATCAACATTTTCCAGACCTTACAAATGTTGCCTGGATATCGAGTGAATGCTGGAATTCAGAGACAAGCTCGGGAATTGTCATGGCGTGACATAGATCTCGAATGTCTAGATGGATTTTTGGATGGGATAAGTTTCATATTTTTAATTTTCCAATTTGTATTTCACATACTATCGATAACATAAATTGACTTGTAC
>JAUOBV010284913.1:0-18990 GCA_032360425.1 Rubia occidens
ATCGCCGTCTCACATGATATCTATTATTATATATAACAAAAGTTATCGATGGTCAAACATGGCACGGAAAACCGTGCAGTCAAACGGTGCCAATAAAAGGCAACCAGAGGGAGTACAAAAGAGGTAGATTGTACATATGCGGGGCCCGCCGCCGCCGCGTGGTTGCCTTGTCGCGTGAACTCCCTAGTCCCTAGCTACCTATCACGGCGTCGGTAGATTGACCCAGAAATGATACTCCTCCGATTTCCCTGCAACTGACATACGTAATAGATTTAGTTGTTGTATTTAGGTGGGAAAAAAATGAGTTGATGAAATTAAACTTAAAAAGTAGAATGATGGAATAAAATAAAAAAATATTATTAAAAATAAAAAAGTGTTTAAATATAAATAAACAAGCAAAAAATTATAGTGTATCAATAATAGAGAAACGGAGGAAGTACAATAACTTAACCTTCCCATCTTTTGTTTTTAACCGCTTCACATAAGTTCATTCAATTTATACTCATATTTTAGTTCCACCCATAACCCATTTAAAATATTACCAGCGCAATAATAAAGGAAGAATAGGGATCAGAAGACGAATGAGAACCAATGGCCTACAATTTCATACATTCTGTTCGATTTTTGTTTCCCTCTGATCATGTGAAGATAATTCATTCTGTTTTATCAGTTAACAAGTGAAAAAATATGCTTCTTGAAATATACACAGAAATTAAATGATCAACGAAATGTACAAGGCATAACAAAATCTGGAACCAAAATATAACTTTGCATTGGATCATATTTGGAAGAAATGGAAACAATTTGTCATAGAATGCAAAAATGCAGATTGAAGTGAAACCCCATTAACTAAACCATGTCTTTTCAGATTTTCTATGTACGAAACCATCCTAATACCCCTCGAGGCCTCAACCAGGTCCTTGAGATTTTAAGCTTCAGGGGGTGGGGGCAGGTTAAGGTCAAAGTCGATCCCTCTCTTCACATCACCGGCGACGTTAGACATGTTATCATCGACGACGGAGGATGAGTCGGAATCGCTCTGAACGCCGACGCCATAACCTCCAGAGTTATTGTAGCGCACCTCTGCCGCCGACGAGTAGCGTGCTCGGTTCATCGGATGAAAGAAAACAACGGGCTGCCCGTTGGGAAGAACAGCCACAGCAGGCTGATGCCGGCGGAATGCAGGGAGCTCGACGCCGAAGCCAAGGCGACGCGTGAGGTCCTGCTGGACCGGCGCTTGGGTCACACCGTTGGCGGAGGATGAGTCCAAGGTGCTGCTGTTACAAGGGCTGTGAGTTGGAGCCTGAGCCTCCACAGGAGGAGGGAAGTTGGTTTTCGCCTTGGGGCCGCGGAACTGTCTAGCAGCGGCATCGTAAGCCCTCGCCGCCGTTTCCGCGGTGTCGAAGGTGCCGAGCCAAACGCGGGCTCTTTTCCACGGGTCACGGATTTCGGCCGCGAAACGTCCCCATGGCCTCTTTCGTACTCCTCGGAAGTGGACGTCCTTGACAGCGGGGCCAACTCCATTGTTATCTTTGGACTTGTCCTTCATCGCCATTGAAAAGGAGGGAGGGGGAGGAGCGTGTAGGCTAAAGAAGAGAAGAACTGTGATGTCCGAAAAAAGGGGAGGAAGGGGGTTTATATAGAGTAGATTGGTAAGAGGAAGGTGGGGCGCAGTCAGCGAGGGATTTGACTAGGAAAACGAGTGGGAGGAGCCGCCCAAGTGTGGGAGAGTGTCTACTGGGTGAGCGTATTGTTGACTGTTGGGCCATTGGCTGCGGATTTCTATAATCTTTATTTCCCGTTGACCGTTGTGTTCTTCATCAGTAAATACTACTGCTAAATTTAGGATATATATTTGCTTGGATCAAGATTACGAAAGATAACGGAAATTACATGACTCAGCTTTCCATCCTTGTAATCAGATTTAATTTTTAATAATTAATGCATTGCATATCCTATTTTATATACATGGAGGAGTGGCAGAATAGACCCGCAACCCGGGGTAATCAAATTCAATTTTAAACAATTAATGCATTGCGCATCCTATTTTATATAAGCGGTTTGTCTATTTTTAAATTCGAGTAAGTATGGATAAAATGTGTAATTAGTAAAATAGGTAACTGAAAAATAAAAGTAGAACCAATTGAATTTGCAGGTTAACCACAGATTAATAAAATGGTCCAACTAGCAGGTTAGACCCACGGGTTTACCTGTTTTCATTTTTAAAACCCGCGGGTATGAGGACTGAATGGAAGAAAGGACAGCATGAGGAAGGCTGATGATGGCTACTCTCAATAAAGGCGGGCCGGTGGAAAGATTACCTGTTTTCATTGTAACAACCACAATGAGACGACGTTGCAATAATTGTAACAAGAATGAGACGCAGTTGCAGGTTAAGCTAAACGGAGCCGTCGCTCTAAATAATGAGACGTCGTTCTAAATGGTGAAGCTAAATAATGAGACGCCGTTCTTTGTGCTCACCATCAGGTAGGCAAGGAGAAATTCGTTTTTACTAGCCCATGAATGATGAATTGAGCTTGCTGAACCTTTTCCCAGTTACTGAACCTTTTTGTTAAAGTTTACATACTCTACTGGTGATAACATCCATACTGCTAAGGCTATGGCTACTGGAGTATTTTATTTTGAAAACAGTTTACATGAGTATGAATAATGCATAATTGTGTGTAAACTCATATGGTTGAAACTCGCAGGTTTACCCATTATTGATTCGCGGGTTTTAATCCAACTCATTTTAAATTAATTATTAAGTGGATTGAAATGGGTCATACCCTTTTTTCCCTACCCATATTATCCGATCCATATTCGATCTGTCCACCCATTTGTCACCCCTATACATGGATAGTGGAGAGTGTTCCTATAAGGGATACTTTAAATATTATAAGGTGATTCAAAATTATTTTGATAAAAATAAGGGAAAATACAAAAATAACCAAGTCGAAATAATCATGTATTTTTTAAAGGTAAAGAAATAGCTCTAAGTTCTTGACGAATGGTACCGTTATACCCAACTGACTCAAAATAGGTATAGACTAGGAAAAATCTGGCGTTGATCATCATGAAAATGATCAAAATATCCCTGCTTAGGTTCTAAAGGCGATGAGGATTTTAGGGTTATATCTAGGGTTATAAATAGTATGGCAGTTGGGGGGTGTAGGTACGGATGATGGTACCTTCATACTTATGTCCACCTAAAATTATTGTACTAATCCCCGACCCATCACCCATGGTGGTATGATATTAAAATCCATCCCCAACCCGACGGTTACAACATAAAATCCACCTCGCCTCCATCATTCACCTGGATATCCATACTCAACTCATACCCACTGTACCCGCCCCACCTGAATATTCATATCCACTTAAAATTTACTTCAATATATAAAAGCTAAAACTATAAATAAATAGAAGTATTCTTAAATGAAAATGTGATAATTACAAATAATAAGTAAATGCACCTAGTAAATATATTTTTTCAAATACTACTCAGTCTCGTTTGTATCTAAAATTTCAAAAATATAATCAATCAAACTCCATAAAAAAACAAGTAAAAAGAATCAAACATTTAGCACGAATCCTTCCTTGAACTCCATCAGAACCTAAAAAATGAATTGAATACCGTCATTACATTCAAAATCGAAAATCGAAAGGCAATTTATTTATTTTATTTAAAAATAACCATGTGGTGGGGTGAAGTTTATTGGGCTCACCACACCCATAAATGCCAAATGGCCCCTAAAATCTTTAAGTATAGATTACACTTTGTATTATTACAACTCTTTCACTATGAGCTAGAAAGGTTAACTAATAACTTCAATCCTAATCTATTTCTGGAAGCAATTTAGCAATCGATAAATCGAAACACAACTTAGCACTAGAAGGACCACTTCAAGAAATCGAAAGGCAAAATGCTTGATATTTAAGAAAGAAAACTAACTTTAATAAAAATAAAAAATAAACCACAACCACAACCACTGAACAAACTACATGCAAGACTTGAATGCTCTCAGATACATTGTAAGTAGAGACATTGTGGGCATTTAGACACCTTTTTTTTTCTTTTTTTCCCCTACCTGTTTATTAGATTATAAAATAAGTTGTACAGAAAAAGAGGGGGGCGTAATACCTTACCTCTGAGGAGATAAAATGTCTATCCGTATTACATCAAAGCCTATAATTTGCAAAGACAAAATTTAAACAAAGTGAAAAAACTACAAGTAGTTTTATTACAATCATGGGAATTTGAAAGTAATCCTGAAGCTAAGTTCGTACGTAAGGAACCGAAACAGCATCGAGCAAAACCTTTCCTTGAATATCCTTGGGCAAATCTGCATAGGAGTAAGTGTTATTTACCTGTGAAGAGCTTGCTAATTTTGAGAGCGAATCGGCGACAGTGTTGGCCTCCCTGTAGATGTGCTGTATTCTGTAATTAATCTTCTGGAGAAATGATCTAATGGTCCTGATTTGAGCTGTACAGTTCCATGGTTCTTCTTGCTTCTTCAGGATAATGTTGAGTAGTATTTTAGAGTCGACTTCAATCTCCATTTCCCTGATTCCATTTTGTGCAGCAAGTTGAAGTCCAAGATGTAATGCAGAAGCTTCAGCTTGGAGGATCTGACAACTTTGAATGGATTTAGCTCCAGCAGTGACAACCCGGCCATTTGAGTCTCTAATTATAGCACCAATCCCTGTTTTTCCGTTATTAAGAACAGAACCATCTGTATTCAAGCGATAAGATGCTGGTAGGTTCCATTTTACAACCTTTATCACCTTCCTAAAATTATTGTTTGTCTTAATCATGAGTTTAGGTATGCTGTTTGATAAGTTCCAATAGCATTTTATTTTCTTACTCATGAGAATGTCATTAAGCAGGTAGAGGATGTTTTTAATGATCAGGTGTGTGTTTGGTGTTTGATTATCATAAAGGATTTTATTTCTCTGACACCAAATGGACCAGGAAATGATGGAAGGTATTATCTTGATTATTTTGTTAGATTCCTGATTAGGGATATTCAGTTTCCAGTAGAAGTAGAACCTGTCCCATAAGAAGGAGAAGTCTGGGGATCTAATTGAGAAGATGTGGTCAATAGTCTGCCATATAAGCTTGATTTCCGGACAACTACTGAAGCAGTGATGTAAGGAGTCTGAATCTTTGTTACAGTAGTAGCATTTAGATGGCATATGGAAATTAAAGTCTTCCAGGATGTCTGGAAGAGAGATCAGCCTATTGAGAAGTCTCCAGGTGAAAAAACTGATTTTCTTAGGCAAATATGATGACCAAAGATGTTTGAATGTGTTAATTTTCAGTTTTTTATCTCTAAGTGTCTCATAAGCTGACTTAGTGGAGAAAGTTCCATTCAATGCTGGTTTCCAGATCATTTTATCATCCTGATCTTGCCAGATTTGGGTTTGTTTTGATAAGATTTGATTGATTTCCAGTGGCAACAAAGTTTGCAAGATGCAAGTGTAATCCGAGCTATTGAGTGTAAATTCTGCCACAGTTAAATCAGTAAATGGTGGTGGATAATTGGAGGTTAAGAAGTCAGAAAGTACTCCTTTACCAGTCCAATTAGAGTTCCAGAAAGAGACTTCTCCTTTTCCAATTTGTATGAAAGTGTTTTGATAAGCTAAATTGTGGACCTCAATTATTCTCTTCCATGTTTTTGAATTTTTATGATGTTCAGGGAATGACCACATGAATTGAGACCAAAGCGATTTTCCTTGTTGAAGTTTCCACCATAATTTAAGTGAGAAGCTGTTAGTCATTGTGTGTAGATTTTTTAGACCAACTCCATTTTCGTCCAAGGGATAGCAGAGTTTGTTATAAGCTTTCCACACTCTTCGTTTTTTATTCTCTGAGTGTGTTGGACTCCAAAGGAACTTAGCCATCATCTTGTGGATATTTTCAATGACAGTTTTAGTAGGTTTAAGAACTGTAAGCAAATGCAGTGGGATTGACGATAAGACATGTTTTATGAGTATAAGTCTTCCTGCTGCAGTTAGAGATTTGTTTTGCCATGCTTGAAGTTTTGCATTAATGTTTCCCAAGAGGGGGTGAAAATATGAGTTCTTTGTTCTACCTGTAAAGATTGGGCAGCCAAGGTATTTAAAAGGTAGAGATCCCATCTTCATTTTTGTTTCAGATTTGATGAGAGATGCTATGTGAGCAGGAGTGTGTTTTGATAGATAAAAGGAAGATTTTTCGAAGTTAATTTTTTGTCCAGTAGCTAATTCATAGGATTGTAAAAAACCAATTACAGTTTGTAGTCCCCTTTTTGAGTATTTCATGAATATAGCTGTGTCATCCGCAAAGGATAGGTGTGAGATGTTTAACATGGATGGTGGAAGTTTGAAAGGGCTGATATTAGAGTATTGGTAGAGAAAATTCAGATTTTTTGAGAAAGCTTCTGCCATTAGTATGAAGAGTATAGGGGAGAGAGGATCGCCTTGTTTTAATCCTCTAGAGGGTTGGAAAAAACCTTTTGGAGATCCATTGATAAGGACAGAGAAGAAGGCTGAGCTTATGTTTCCTAGAATTAGGTTTGTAAAGTGGCCCGAGAATCCCATTTTAGTCAGAAGTTTACATAGAAACTGCCAGGAAACTCTATCGAATGCTTTCATCATATCTAACTTGATAATCATGTTATGGCCTTTGGTTTTTGTGTGTAAAAAATTGGTGATTTCTTGCATTAGCAGAACATTATCTGCTAGTTCCCTGCCTGCAATAAAAGCAGATTGTTCCGGGCTAGTGATTGAGTTTAGATAAGGCTTCAATCTATCAGATAGTAGTTTTGACATGATCTTGTTAGAGAAGTTGCATAGGCTAATGGGTCTGTAATCCTGAAAGGTCGAGCATACTTCTTTTTTGGGGATTAAAACTAGTAGGGCTGAAGAGATAGATTTAGGTACAGGAGTAAGAAGGAGGAAATCGTTTACTGCTTCTAGTGTATCATCTTTTATAGTCTCCCAGCAGTGTTTATAGAAGCTCCCAGAGAAGCCATCAGGTCCAGGGGCAGAGTCACTGTCCATTTGTTGTATTATGGATGTGATTTCTTGCATAGTTGCCGGTTTTGTCAGTTGTTGATTAATCAGTGGAGTTATAACTTCTTCTAAATTTTCTAAGATCCAGGAGGTATTAATTCCAGAGGGATCAGAAGGTTCATTAGTAAGTAAGTTAGAATAGAAAGCAACTGCTTCCTCACTGATATCTTTCTTTGTGTTTAACCATCTACCAGCTGAGTTTTTTATTTCAGTGATCAGTTGTCTTTTGTGCTTGGATTTAATTGAGTTATGGAAGAATTTAGAATTTGTGTCACCCTCTCTTAACCATTTTACTCTTGATTTCTGTTTCCAGAAAATGTCTTGGTTATTCAAAGCAAGGGTGAGGTTTGCTTTTGCAGAATTGAAAGCCACGAGGTTTGTTGTGGATTCATGTAGCTGCAAAGTAGATTCTGCACTAGTGAATGCTTCCTCACATTCTTTTATTTTGTCAAATATATTTCCAAAAATGTTTTTGTTCCATAGTTTTAACGCCAATTTTAGGGTTTTTAGTTTAAAAGCCAGTTTGTGCATGCCTTTTAGATTTGTGTCAATGTTCCAAGTGTTTTTTGTGAATTGGGAGAAATTGTCATGTGTTAGCCAACAGTTTTGGAATCTAAATGGTTTTGGGTCAGTTTCTTCTGGTTCTCCTTTGATGCTAAAAAGGAGGGGAGAGTGGTCAGATTGTAGCCTAGGTAATGTTTTGATATTAGAAGCTGGGAATAAAGACCACCATTTTTGATTTGAGACACCTCTATCGAGTCTCTCCCATACCCTCCCTTTTCTTGTTACACCTGTCCATGTATATAGACTTCCTGTGGTAGGAAGAGTAGAGAGTTCCGCTGAGGAAAGGAATTTGTTGAAATTTCTGATACCTCTCAAAATAGGGTTTGATGGTCCGAGATATTCCTCTACATTTTCCATTACATTAAAATCACCTATTAGGCTCATCGGATTATTTTTATGTTTTAGGAGCTGTGACCATAACTCATTTCTTTCTTTAACAGTATGTTTTGCATAAATAAATGCAGTTATGCAATCATTCTGAATGTTTGGGTGTTTTATTGATGTGAGGATGTGTTGGTTATTTTCCTGCAGTATTTTAAGGGACACAGTTTCATCCCAAAAGATCCATATTTTACAGTCGTTACCTGGGTAGAAGTTTTTATATCCAATCAGATTTGCTATGTTTTCTATAGAACTTGGATGTGCCATGGGTTCTATAATAGCAAAAAGAGAAATTTGGAATCTTCTTTTTATGTCTTTGATTCTTATTTGAGTTGGCTTATTACTAATCCCTCGAGCATTCCATATACATAGTTTTGTGCTTATCATATTAAACCTCTTTTGGATTAGACTGTGTGGAACGGGTTTGAACCGTTTTTAGTGTTGAAGTATAATCTTTCTTTGTGTATTTTCTTGGCCTTTGTATCTGTTCAGTGTTCTCTGGTTCATTAGGGTCAGTTGCTTGGCTTAGGATAGAATTAAATCTTTGTTGAGATTCTGTGAAACTAGCTTTTAGTGCTGAAAGGCTGAGATTGGGTTCAGAGAGATGCAGAAGTTTGTCCTCTGTATTTAACCAGTCTAGTCTTTTATCATTTTTGTTGCTTGTAGTCAGCAGTGGAGAGTGTTCAGCATTTAGTTCAAAGTAGTTCTCTTTGTTGGGGTTATTTTGGTAAGATGAGACCTCAGGGATGGTGGACAAGGTATGATTAGGTTCAGAAGTAATGTTATTTGTGTCTAAAACCTCAATTACCGTGGAAAAGTCAGATAGGTTGTTATCTGGGGCCATTTCTACAGCATCTAAATCAGGAGTAGAAACAGTTTGTTCTGTGGGAGTTTGAGTTTGGGATTTATTCTCAGCAGAGTCATTTAAATGTGCATGCTCATAATGTGACGCAACAGCCAAGACAGAAGGTGCTTCATTTAAATCGTTATCTTCAGTTGGTAAGTCATAAAGCACATGAAAACTATTAGCAGCATCAGACATAGCAAGAGTTTTATTCGCAGGCTTTCCAACACACTTAGTGGCATACATATCAACGCTCTTATCACCAATGATACCAGTAATTATATCATGACAGTTTGAAGTGAGATTAGATGGAACCTGATTTGTTGAGATTGTAGTTGCCATATTCTGGTCCTCCACGTTTGTGTGGGTTGTAACTTTGTCCTCCGGACCCGAAACTTTCTGAGAAAGTACATTAGTTTTATTCCTAACAACCGGCAAGTATCTTTTTTCAGATATGGTGAGACCAGAGGAGGATGGCTTAATTCCAGTACCTGTATTCCTTCTCTGTACATCTTTGGAATGAGCCTTATTACCTGTATGTTTAGGGATATCTGTAGGTCTCCAGGCATGAAGAGTGGATAGGCTATTGTCATTCCTGCAAGAAGAGCTAGAGTGGCCTAATTTCAGGCAGTTAGAACAGTAGTCTGGGACACCATCATATTCCACGTATTGCCAGAATCCTATGTCCCTATAATCTATCCAGACTCTTTCAAATAATGGGACTGTTAGGTCGATTTCTACACATACTCTAGCAACATGAGGCCTGGTTCGATTTAGGGTTGCTTTATCTACCTTGATTGGTTTACCTAGTAGGTTTCCAATTGACATCATAGCCCATTCATCAAAAAATTGTTGAGGTAAACCATACATAGAAATCCAGATTGGGGCAATGGGGGAGTCTGCCTGGGGATTAAAGTTGGGTACCCATTTCGTAATCCTGAGAGAATAAGAACCGAAGTTCCAGACCTTGTGAAGCCAACACCTATAGTAGTCTTCTGGCAATGAGAATTTGATTAATACCTGGTGATTGTCCAGAAGATTAATGTCGGTGTGGCCTTTGAAGTCAGCAGTTTGGAAGTCTTTGCGAAGTCGTTCCATCTGTGGTCTGCTGCGTGAGAATTTTTCGATTAAAGTCCACTTCATGGGAGCCTCCAGTCTCTCACATTCGTCAAGCGTAAATTTCAAACCGGGCTCCCCCAAATGGTCTACCCTGTGCTTAGGAGGGACGGTAACAATTGGTTTCTCATTCAGTGGGCGGAGTTCGTTGAGTAATTGTGAGTTCAGGGCTTGGGCATAGGAGAACGCAGTTTTTGTGTCCGGCGGCGGTCCCGCCATCGCGGCGTCGCCGGAAAGAATAGCCGTTAGGCGCAGAGAATGAGGAAGATTGTCAGAGGAGCGTGTTTCAGAGGAGCGTCTCTTACAAAAAATAATATATAAAAATATATGTAGTGGGCATTTAGACACCTATTTTGAGGAATAAAAATCTACATATAGGATATGTAGTTGTGTAGGTACAAAGCCATCCAAAAATACAAGTGCAATGAAACTTATGCGAAGATATTATTGGCATGCTTTCAATTGTTCTCGAGTAATATTCATAAGTGCGTTATATTATGCTAATAGAGTGCCAATTTAGTTAATGTTCTTGTGTCTAAACTTCAATATTATTTATGAATTCATAAACTTGACTGTTGTTTTATTTGGTAAATTCCGCTTATACATTTTGATGTGTTTACAAGAGATGAACTTGGTATATGTTTTATTAGTACTGTGATTTGGGAGAAATCATAAAATTGCATGGGAGATAAATGTAATTTAATTCAAATATATTAAAAAAACTCACTCAGTGCATTCATTAAGAGTAGTGAGAATTCAAACTATCTTCGTTCTCCATATCGGGATCCTGCATTTCTCCTATTAAAATATGGACATCTTGTTCCTTCAATTCACTGGATGCTGCATCTATAACATGTTCAATTACACCACAAATTAATATATATATATATATATATAATCAATATATGAAATATATGTTACCTTTTATATTACACCAAATCTAACTTTTAGCTCGCATCAAAGCCTCCAAGAGCTCAGATTTAATTCGACTACGGTAAGGGTCAAGAACTCGCCCACTTGTACAGAAACTAGACTCTGATGAAGCTGTAGAAACGGAGATGCTCAAAATATCCTTGGCTATTTGTTGAAGAATAGGATAAGTGTTCCCATTTGTCTTCCACCAGTTTAGTGTATCAAAATCATCGACAAATGATATGTTTTTATCTCCCAAACACTTGTCCAAATCCGATTCTTCTTCACTTTTCCCTTGATTCTGCCCTGGAAAATCAACAAAATCCTCCATACCCATTGCATTGGTATCACAACCACCCAAAGGATTTGAAGTCGATGATTGACTTCTACAAATATTAGCTTCATACTCATCCACTAATTGGCTAAGAAGACCTTTGATTCTATTAACCTTTGATTCTATTAACCTCTGTATCAACATTAACATGTTCATATATTTTTGTAAAATAGAAGCGAATAATAGCCAATTTGTACCTCGGATAGAGCACCGCTGCCACTCCCATTAGGCTATTAACACCAACCCAATACTTATTGTATTTTTCAAGCATCACTTTCGCCATTCTCCTTAAATAATCACAGGGAGATAAAAGCAAACTAGATGTAGAAACTCGAAGCTTACAACCATTCCGAAAATAAATATTAGCAGTTGAAAATTTTGAGGCAGAGAATTCATCAGTCATCACACTAAACACTTCTAAATGCTCACATATTTTCTCTACTTTTCCCAATTTTCATTAGTCGGTGGATTCCTATAAAGATTATCATGAAGGCTTAAAAGAGTAAACACCTCTTTATAGTTAATTGCAACTTTCAGCATTTCATAGGTGGAGTTCCATCGAGTCTTGCAATCAAGCACCAATTTCTTTGAACATTCTGTAACTATTGACTTAGCTACTTGTTCAAATTTATGAAATCCTTTGTCCGAAGCTATCCAAAAGACTATATTGCCCCTAATTCTCATAAGACCATCCGGCATCACAAAACTTATCCCATCTTGAACATAATTCAGTATATGAGCACAACAACGCATATGAAAAAACTCAACATGTAGCAAAAGTGCATCATGAGGAAACCCTTGTTGCATATTTTCCATCATCGCATCATTAGCCGTGGAGTTATCCACAGTAATAGACGACATTTTAAGCTCTAAATTCCATGACTGAATGCATTCCTTCAAAGCCTCAGCAAGTACCTCAACATATGAGGGGTTGGCACATGAAAAAAACCTAAAAATTATAAAAAAGAAATAAGAGACATAATATAAAAATGAAAAAAATAGAAAGTAATATAAGAAAGATCTAAGGCATCAAAATTAAACTAATAGTATGTTCTATATATATATATATATTTTTTGGTGCAACATGCAAAAGCCCTCTATTAGGAATCACTTCCCCAAGTCAAAGGTATCATAAATGTAAAAGTTAAGTTCATTATAACCACATTAAAGAAATAATTTGCATTCCATATTTAATACATAAGCTTTCATATTCTGTACGAATTGATCCCGATTTTCAATAATGCTTTAGTATCCAACACATAGCAAGATCTTAAAAATTTAAGTAATAAAGCGGTACCTTTAAATTGGAATTTGCAATTTCCACAAGTTATCAAGAAAGTGCGTCATGACAACCATGTAGCCCTTTCTTTGGTTATTTGATGACCACATATCAGTAGTCAAGGCAATTCTACTCTTCAATTTTATCAGTAATGAGATGATGCTATCTTTTTTGGACTCATATCTTTTCATGATATCCTTTCTAGTTGTGTTGTGACATAGTATCTAATTTTAAAAAAATACAAGAAGTAAGAAAATCCCACATTATGGTAACTTATAGTTATATTTAGTAATTTAATTTTTCATGTATATCTATCTAATTTTAAAATATAGTTCCAATATCTAACTAAAAGTTAATGAAAATAGCTTGAATCCCGGTTCAAGTGTTTCAGAATACTTTCTAAAACCATAGTGCTCAACCATGCTAAAAGGTTACCCGTGTAGAATAATCATCTCAGCCAAATATCATCTCCCATCCTCTTGCTAAAATTCATATGGTGCCATTGTCATTGTATCTTTTTTATCTTCTGGATTTACTTGTGAGCCAATGAACATCATTTGTCGAACATCAATAAATTATTATGAACACCATTATCTCCCCTAAAATATTAAGAACATCAATAAATTAATGATTCACACCAAAATTTTGCTAGTGAAACCATAAAATGATTGTGATTTTATCAATAAGAATATCAATAGATGAAGAGCATTTCAATGCAAAGTTTTACCATGCTTGTTACCATGCAAAGTTTTATCATCACAGATGCAAAGCATTTCAATAAAATGATTGTGATTTTACTATGCAAAGTTTTTATAATCACAGATGCATTGCACCTAATTTTGAGCTAATATGTTAACACTACATATAGAAAAATTCCAGATAAAGCAGCAACGACAACCATAAGCATGCCAAAATTAAACTACATTTTTAGAACAGATACTATAGAAGACATAAACTCTCTACTCCTCACATATACTACTTATTAAGGAACTAGAAAAATAGGTATTGGAAAACTACTCAAATAGAAGCAATCCAACCAGTCCCAGATAATTTGTGACATCTCGCAACAGCCAGTCAATCAGCCTGAATGTAAAGGCATAATCTGTTAGAACTCCAACTCCATGCGAACATGAAAAATGTTCGTCAAACCGTGAAAACAAAGAAGTAAACGTTTCAAGCTGCTGTGCTGAGTATCTCTAATTTCAAAAATTGAATCATAATTATACTTATGATTGTGTCAAATCATGCATAAATTGTCACTAAAAGGAAACAAGTTTCAACATAAAGAAGTTTATGCTAGCAAAAGGGTGACTAGTGTACATATTCATTTAAAATCCCCTAAACACCTCCCAGAAAGTGGCATCCATACCTAAATGTGTATATCAAAATAGTACAATACTTCAAACTTAAATAGAACAAACATAGATGTGAACAACTCTACCCTACACTGAAACATTAGTAGCCACATTACACCAATGTCTATGAACTCGTACGCACTGGAAAGAATAATAAGAAAAACATAAATATAGTTTGGTATTAAGAGGTGGATAATTTGCAAGGAAAAATCATCTTCTAAGATCGTAGTTTGCAGAAGCATCAGTTTTACAAAAGATCACCTTCTAAGATCATAGTTTGCAGGGGCATCCGTTCTACAAAATACCGACGAATAGCATTTCAAGTTGCTCGTGAGTATCTCAGATTTGAAAACAAAATCATAATAATGCTTTCACAGCAACACAAAAAACTATCAAATTCAATGAAACTGAAATTATCCAAAGTCAAACGGTCTAAGCCATGTTTGAAGATATTAACATGAAAAACGTTCTTCAAAACCCGTGAAAACATAGAAGTTAACATTTCAAGTGCTGCGCTAAGTATCTCTAATTTCAAAAATAGAATCATAATTGATGTACCCAGTTTATATCATGTATTTGGCACATTCGAAGTCTAATTTTGTAATAGATTTGGGATTTAATTTGAAGTAAATTGACATTTTATCAATTAGAGGGTTAGGATGATATCACATATTTTATGTCCTAATTCTTTGATTTATGAAGTGTTTTGAAGATCATTTTGAAGAGTTCGGGTTTGAAGTGTTCGAGATTGAAGAAGCGACAAGATTTTGAAGATAAGACCAATTATTCTGTAAATTGGTAGAAGTTGGCAGAGGGCTTGACACGGCCAGTGTCAATTTGGCCCGGTCCGTGACAAAGGGTCCAGCAGCTCATTTTGTTACTTTTCTATTTTAATTCCTAGACTATAAATGCCCCCCTCTCTCCCCATTGAAGACCATGAATTTTCTACCTTCAAAACCCTAGTTTGCACTCAGTCTTTCATCTTTTCATCTTTTCTCCAATGTTTACCATGGATTTTTGTTCTGTTATTATGGGTTTAGCTAATCCAGGCTAAATCTACTCTTGGGAGCAATTGGTAAGCACTTATAGTATGAATTTTTGAGATTTGATTTCTCCTATTTTGTGCTTTGATTATCAAGTATATTTTGTTCTTTCTTATGTAGTTAATTCATGATTTAGCTAGGATGATCAACTAGTTAATGATTGTGGGTTAATTATTTGCTAGGTTTTTGGTCAAACCCAGGATACTTTGACTTTTTGTCAATGTGATTATCGTTAGTTGATGTTAGGTTATAATTAGGTGTAACAACTAATTATGATTATTGATTGATCAAATTGATTAGATTTGAGATGAATTTGAATGGTTTTGACTAATTATCAATGTGGCTCACTAATAACGATTATCATGAAGACCGATCCTCGTAGTCGTTATTAGTAGATATATTTGTGCTATCCCGCTATTTCTTGCTTGTAGAATATTTCATTTGTTATATTGGTTCTCCATGTGTGTTGCTATTCTCGGGAAAGTCTATGACGCCTATCGTCTAGGGTCACCCGAGGGTGGGTTATTGTTTGGCGCCGATCGCCCACTCTTTACTATAACCAAGGAGAGGCGAGAAATATCTTTACCCAAAAGGTGTTGATAAGTTCTCCACAATATAAACAAATTGCACCCAAGACACATTATCATCTTAATTACATCTTTCATGCTAGTGTGATCGTAGTTATATTTTCTCTCTCTAATTGTTGGTTAATTTAGTTGTTTAAATTAGTCGTAGTGTTTTCTAAACTCAAACCCACCCAGTTTGTTACCACACACTTAGAGTGACATCTTTGTGTTCTTTTTAACTACGTTTAACACTCGATAAAACCCCCTTTTCCTCGTGGATGACCCAAACTTGCTACCATCAACTTTCTAGTAGTTAGCCGCAATCAGGGCCTGTAAATACTATCTTTGAGAGGCACGACAACGGACTCCCAAATTTTGGTGCAGCTGCAGGGGAAAATGCGTATTTTATTGAAGTGTTAGTGTAGTTCTTTATTTGTTTTGTTTTTTACTTGTTTGTTGTTGAAATTTTCTTTATTTTGTGATTGTTTCTTGGGATAAGGTTGTATTGGTATAGTTCTTGGTTTATGGTCGATACTCATACCAATAGACAAGAACTTTTGCACTATGATCCAGATCTCTTAGGAACACTCTGGAAAGCAAGGAGACTAGTGTGTGTTGCTAACCAAGGTACTCAAGCACCACCCAAAGTAGTTGCACCAACTATGACGGATGATACTAGAACCTTGAGGGAGCTTATGGCTCCTAACCTAGAGATTCAACCACTTTGCATCATCTTTCCCCCTTTTCCGAAAAATGTCACTTGTGAGCTCAAGTCCGGGATAATTCATTGTCTACCATCTTTCCATGGAATGAGTGGGGAGGATGCCAACAAGCACTTGTCCAAATTTTACCTTGTGAGCATGTACATGAAGCCAAATGGAGTTTCGAAGGATAATTTCAATCTTAGGGTGTTTCCCTTTTGTTTGAAGAATGCGGCCAAATATTGGTTATACTACTTTCCCCCGGGAAGTATAACATCAGGGATGGACATGAAGAGGAAGTTCTTGGAGAAATTCTTTTCGGAATCCAAGTCGGCGGATTTGAAGAAGGAGCTAAGCAATATCTCCCAATATTAGGGTGAATATTTATATGAATATTGGGAGAGATTCAAGAAGTTGCTAGCAAGTTGCCCCTATCACCCTTACAAAGAAGGAGATCTTGTGTACTATTTCTTCTGGTTTATCTGTTAAAGATATGAGGATGGTAAATGCCGCTTGTAATGGGTCGATTGCCAATAAGAGCCTGAAAGATGATATGGCATTGTTTGAAGACATGACTAATGGGACGAGACAATTCGGTGTGAGAGAAAGGTCAATGGCGGGAGAATTTCCAAATTTGGAAACCCCAAACTTGAAGAGCACGTTTAAGCTTTATCTTCAATGATGAAAGAGTTAATGAAGGGGAGGGTGCATTAAGTCAAAGATTGTGGGGTGTGTTCATTGGAACATCCCATCGATGCATGCCCTCAAATCCAAGATGAAGAGTTTGAGGAGGCTAAAGCCATTGGATATCAAGGTGGACAAGTACAAGGTTTCTAAGGTAATAGAGGCTACCAAGGTGGTCAAGGTTTCCAAAGAGGACAAGGCAATGAGAAGAAGTATGATCCATATTCCAAGACTTACAATCCCGGGTGAAGAGACCATGAAAAATTTAGATGGAGAGATGATCAAGTTGGTGCATCGAGGTGGCCAGGGTGTGTATCAACCAAACCGTCAAGGAGGGAAACCCCAATTTCAAGGAAATAAATGGCACAATCAGATGCCACAACAATCCTACCTAAGGGATGAAGGGTCTTCTAACCCTCAAGGAGGAAGACCAAGGTTAGAGTACGAGGAGCTCATGCATACTATAACAAACATGTTCACTAACCTAGAAGACCGAACCGCATCTAGAATCACAAACATATAGGACCGCTCCTCCAAGAGGTTCAAGAGTTTGGAAATCCAAGTTAGGCAAATAGTATTCTCCATGGCCCGATTGGAAGCTAGGGATTCCGGGAAACTTCCATCACAACCGGAGTTAAATCCCCGCTCTCCTAATGCTAGTGCCATAACCTTGAGGAGTGGAAAAGAGATCAAAGACCCTAAGAAAAATTGTGAAGGTTGGAAGGAGATAGAATATAAACTAGTGGTGAAGGACAAAGAGGTCGAGGAGGTGGCCACCCAACCATCGGAAAAGCATGAAATTGAGAAGATCCTTCCACCACCATATTTTTAGGTGGCTTTGTGGGACTAGAATTGCATAGATGAGAACAAATCATTTTTTAAAGTCTTCCGCAAGTGCAAGGTAAATATTTCTCTCTTTGATTCCATTTACCACATGCCTAGGTTTGCTAAATTCCTTAAGGAATTATGAACCCCTAGGAGAAATAAAACTTTGAAAAATGGTGAAAAGATAAAAATTGGTGGTCAACTGTCAGCTCCTTTTCAAAAGAAACTCCCCCCTAAATGTGATGATCCCGAAATGTTTACCATCCCTTGCATCATAGATTGTAAAATTTACAAATGACATGCTATATCTAGGAGCATCAATCAATGTAATTCCATACTCCTTATACGAATCCCTAGATCTTGGAAAATTGCATGAAACCGGGGTAGTGATCCAATTGTCTTACCGTTCTAATGCTTACCCTGGGGGAATTGTTGAAGATGTTTTGGTTAAGGTTGATAAATTAATTTTCCTGGCCGATTTCTATGTTCTAGATATGGACAATAACAAGCTTGCCACCCTTATCTTGTTAGGGCGGTCATTTTTGAAAACTTCTAGAACTAAAATCGATGTGCATAGTGGATGCTTAGCCATGGAGTATAATGGGGAAATTGTGAAGTTCAACATCTATGATTCCATGAAATTTCCTAGTGAGGGTCATTCTTGCCATGCTATTGATATTGTTGATGATTATGTGCAAGATGTATTTTTGATTGATGGCATGGATTGTTTCAAGGTTACTTTAGAAAATACTATTAGTGATGTAAATGAAATTCATGATTATTATTTGAAAATAAATTTGCTTGAGACTATTGAAAGGCTTAATTTTATTGATAAGCTATCTCTTAACCCCCTTTGTGAAGTTCTCGATACATATCAAGATGTGGGAATCCCCACGTCTCTTGAGAAGGCACCAGTATTGGAATTGAAGCCACTACTCGAGAATTTGAAATATGTATTCCTTGCTGAGAGTGAAACTTTACCCGTGATATTGTTTAGTAAACTTACCAAGGAACAAGAGGGGAGGTTGATGGAGGTTCTTTGAAGCCATAAGGAAGAAATTGGGTGAAACATTGCCAAAATCAATGGAATTAGCCCTTCCACTTGCATGCATCGTACCTTGTTAGACGACGAGGCTAAACCGGTGAGGCTACCCCAACGTTGGCTTAATCCACTGATGATGGAGGTAGTAAGGGGTGAGATCCTTAAATTTCTCCAAGCCGGAATGATTTACCTCATCTCCGATAGCAAGTGGGTACGCCCCACCCAAGTTGTGCCTAAGAAAAGTGGTGTGACCGTGATAGAGAACCAAGAGGGAGAGTTGGTTCC
>JAUOBV010285022.1:0-11217 GCA_032360425.1 Rubia occidens
GTTTATTTTTATTATTTTTCAATGATGTTCAAATATTTGAATTCATCTATAAAGTTTTAGATATGATATTTAATTTTCGAAATTTAGTGTATCTTAAAATTTTATTTAATTTTTAACTATTTTAATTTCTTAGTGTTTATATTTTATATAAATTATTTTATATAATTGTGTAATTATAAGAATTGGACTTGCAGTAGTTAGTTATTGAGCTAGATACATCCGGTTTCAGCCCATAAGGCTGAAGACGCCATTTAAATCTTTCTTTTCCTTGACTCGTCGTCTGTAACAATCCTCGACCCACAAGCACTCGTCGTCCATTGTTCAGCGTCTTCTTCCACCGATTAGCGTCATCATCAATCTACAACTCCGGCGCTTCAAGATTTGGCGTGTTCGTTCATCGTTCTTCTCCGAATTTTATGTTGTCTAAGTTGCGTTCTTCAGGTTCGGCATTGGCGTTATGAGAATTTGATGTTACTAGAGTTGGGGATCGAAACAGCCTTCTTCTCCGTATTCATCGTCCTTTGCACTGCCCACGCAACGCCACTGATGAGGGTTACGGGAGCGAAGCGTACATTAGAATTGAGAGTAGGGTTTCGGCGAAGGAAGGGAGCGTCAGCGGGAAGGAGAATATTATGGCTTATTTTCAATTCAACCTTTGAACTTCAAAGATTCTCTTAAAGTGGACCCCAAAATAATAATAATTATACTTTGCCCCTTAAATTTAATCTGCTCATATGTTATAATTTCATAATTTCTAATTAGTCACTGGTTTTACCGTGATACGGTCTCGCAGAAGACATAATCAAACATGAAATATAGAAACACATATCTTCACCTGACAAATTACAAGTTCACAAAATAGATAGTACTGAAAGGAACACCACCACAAATTCACCATATTGTATTGTTTAAACAAACTAAATAGAAACTGAAATGCAACATCATCACATCACACACAAAAGACAGAAGTTGGCCATGAACCAACAACCAGAAAGTAATTCTCAGTCATGGATTACATTTATTCATCAGACAAAAGAGAATAGATATAAGCTCGCGAACATGAACATAAACTGAAAAGCCACAACATCACACACAAAAGACAGCAGTTGGCCAGAAACCAACAGCAAGAAAGGAATTCCAAGTCATGGATTACATTTATTCATCACACAAAAGATAAACAACTATCAAGCTCGCTTACATGAACAAACCAGAAAACAAATGACCGAAACTTGGAAGCATTGCGCCGGGCTCTTCAAACTCCTCGGCTCTTTAACACTGCACCAGTTCAATTTCCTTACCTGCCAAAACGAAGCGAGCATACAGAAAATGAAGACGTATTTATCCAATTGAAGATGAAATAGGAAATCATTCAGTAATCACGGCACGTACCACCTGCAGTACTTGGCTTGTCATCGGTCACCGGTTCAATTTCCTTACCTGCCAAAACAAAGCGAGCATACAGAAAATGAAGACGTATTTTTCCAATTGAAGATGAAACAAGAATCATTCAGTAATCACGACATGTACCACTTGCAGTACTAGGCTTGTCATCGGTCACCGATTCAGTTTCCTTACCTGCCAAAACAAAGCGAGCACAGAAAATGAAGACGTATTTTTCCAATTGAAGATGAAATAGGAAATCATTCAGTAATCACGACACGTACCACTTGCAGTACTAGGCTTGTCATCGGTCACCGGTTCAGTTTCAATTTCCTTACCTGCCAAAACAAAGCGAACATACAAAAAATGAACACGTATTTTCCCAATTTTCTGAGATAATCATTCAGTAATTATGGCACGTACCTCCTGAACTGCTAGGGATGTCCGCAATGCGATCACTCTCTAATTGGATCAGCTTGTTATTAATTGTTATCTTGAGCGACGATCTCTTTCCAAGAACACGGCGTGGCAGTGCCTTTTCCTTTAGCTTTGGACAGGCAATAATGATTAACTCCTTCAAGACAGGCATCACTTTGATTCTTTTCGCATCAGCTTCATCTACATCATCAGCTTTGATTAACTCCTCCAAGGATGGCATCCCTTTGATTCTTTCCACATCAGCATCATCTATATCCTCCCATGTTTTCCAATACCGCAAACGTTCAATTCTTAATGTATTCAAACAGGGAAATGCTGTTTTTCCATCACTGATTTCCTCATCGTCTTCGCTGTCATCACTGTTTTCCTCATCATCTTTACTTATGATCAGATAACTCCGTGTTTTCTGATTCTCCTTCAAAGGCTGCTGCACTGTCTTGGGAAACCCAAAGAATTCACGGCCTAAAACCTTCATACGTGGGATGTCGTAAAGCCAAAGAAATTCAAGACGGGACAATCTCCACAAGCCAGGCAAGGAGCTGATATTTGAACCTGATCTAACACTCAACCTTCTTAGCTTGTTGATGAGTAAATCAGCGAAAATCCACTTTGGCAATCTGACTCCTGGATAATCATCTACCTTCAGCATTTGTAAGTTTGGAGGTGGCTCTAGTTCGTCTATGTACTGTGCATTGTCAAGATCACGGCCATCCCCTACGAAACACAATTCCAGGTTTTCCATTTCAGCTTTCCTTTTCAAATCTGCATCTAAAAAAACAACTTTCCCATGAACAGCTATGCGAATGTCTTCCAGATGATTAAGGCCTTTCAACTTCTTAACATTAGAATCATATTTACCACCAACGCGAACAACATCCAGAGTCCGAACTGAGGTCAGGTTCTCAAACCCTTCTGGCAAATTATGCAACTCATCTGTAGTATCGTTTACCCTCAAGTGTTGTAGACTTTTAACCTCCCCAATCCGTTTAGGGAAGTGCGAGAGCACATAACAGGAACTAACATCTAAGAACTGTAGGGACGACAGTTTGTAAACTTTGGCTGGTAATTCCTTCAATGGATTGCAGCTCAGGTCCAAGTACTGCAGTAGACTCAAATCTTCTGCCTCACTTGGGAGTTGTTCCAGACGGCAAGAAGATAAAACCAATGCCCTCAGATGCTTCTTGCGCGTAAACAAATCATCAGGAACTCTACTGTTTGAATAATAGAGAAAATCTCGAAACTTATCACCCACAGAAAGATCGGAAAGCACCCCTTTTATGAACTCATGAGTTGCTGCATCAATCTTGCAACTGGTTATTTTATCTTTATGAATCGAGTCTTTAGCCAAGTTTAGAAAGAAGCCGTGTTTTGTCAATTCATCAAAGCACTCAATGCCCCTCTTTTCGAGGTGTTTACCATCTACTAGAGTTTTAGCATAATGAAGACGGCCTTCTGCCATCCACAGTCTAATAAGCTGATCAACATTTATGTCATGATCTGTGGGAAAGGATGCACAGTACCAGAGGCATAATTTCGACCTGGGGGATAGCTTATTATAATCCTTATAAAATCGACTGTAAAGAGTAAGGGCTACCTGCTGCAATTCCCATACCCCATCACCCAACACTTTTTGCCACTCTTCGGGAGTGTGTTGATCTCGCAGCTCCATTCCCACAATACTTGCAATGAGTGGTGATCCCTTACATTTTTTTGCTATTTTCTTTCCGATCTTGATCATTTGATTCATTTCCTTGGGAACCCTACTCTTTTCTTTTAACATTGCCTGACCTTTTAAGATGGACCAACAATCTGAATTTGACAATGGGGCTAGCTTATGCACGATATCACTCCACGATCCCACTCTTTCTCTCCTTGTTGTCACCAGGATTTTACTTCCAGGAGCACTATCACTGAAGATCCTGTCATAAAGGTTCTTGAATGGCACAACCTCCTCAATCCCCCCCACACCATCAAACACAAGAAGCACTCTCTTCCCATAAAAGTCTGACCCATCAGGGATACTTGGCTCATCTGAATCATTGGACACATGTATCCAATGCCGAGTATCAAAATGTTGCTTCACGCTATCATCATTGAATAGCAATCGAGCCAGGAAGGTTTTCCCACTGCCTAAAAACCCCACGATGGAGATCACCTCAACGTGTTTACTAGTCTCAACCAACAAGAGCTCAAGCACACGTTTTTTATCATCATCTCGACCATAGGACTGATCGTTCTCATCCTGATAACTTACGCGCGTACTTGGTACGGTAGCGGACTCTGTTAGTTCCATAAACTCACCAAACGTCGAACCGGCTTCGGATATCCTTTCAGCTAACTCGCAGACTAGTGGACTAAACGGACCAAGAGAAGAGCGAGAACAAGAAGGAGGAGAAAGGATAAAAGAGCGCACCTTCTTCAAAAGTGATCCACTATCTGGTTTGACAGTAATCATGCTCAATTCTTCCAACAGATCCGCTATCTCAGTAGCGATAGCATCCAGAGGCATTGTCAAGATCTGAATATCTTGACTATTGGAATGTAAACCTTGGAATCTGGTCAGATCGTTCTTGAGACTTTCGAATCCATCTGTCTTCAGTCCCCTTGCTTCGAGGGCATCCTTTTGCTCTAAGAAATGGCTCAGCTGCTCTATCACGTGAGCAACTCTTTCATCATCCATTGCAAGAAAAGTGAATTACTCCAGTTTTTTGTTTCTGGACACTGCTTAAGGTTTCACCTTCCAATTAATTCATATCTGTGATTTGTTGAGTGTGAGTATGAGCTACTCCTTCCTCCCTTCATTAATTGGGGCATGACACAATATTTTAGAAAATACCTATTGTAGGAATTAAATTGAATTGAAGGAAGCTATTCCCTCTGTCGCAATCATTATCACGAGGTTCAATAAACATGTTTAACCATTAATATGTTTATGTACGTACAATAACGGTAAATAAAAAATTAATATTGAAAAAATACTACATGTTACGACGACTTAAACAATATCATATGCGAGAATATTGTTGTTCATATATCTATTCAAATATGTGATTAAATTTTAATTGAGAATAGTGTCTAAAAACCAAGAGTACAAATAGAGTTGGGATATTTAGATTCATATTGTAACATTTTTTTTGAGGTCATATGTTTTTATTTTTGGATGATGCGATATTAATAAATTAATATATTACAATTAATTAATGGGCATTGTATTTGACCATTAATGCAAATGAAAATGAATCTTGATACTACTAAATTGTTTGTATTAAAAAACAAATTATTGGAATGATGTAGCGAAAAGTTTTATGAGTCCATTAACTGCGAGACATTCTCATTGCTAAACCGAAGAGGGTGTAACCACCAGCCCTGGCACCACTGCAGAACCAACCCCGTCGTTATATGGCGGTGCCATTATTGGCGTTGAAAATAATCTAGAAAATTGTGCATTTATACCCCTCAGTTTCTTATTTTGTGCACATATACCCTCTAATTTTTTTAAAAGTGCATTTGTACCCTTGGTGACATCTTGAAAGTGCATTTGTACCCCTGGTGACATCTGGAAAATTGGTCAAATTTGGTCATTATCGGACTCAAAGGAAATGATTGTTTTGCCCCTAAGAAAAATAAAAATTAGAAACCAATTATCGGAGCAACATAGATGTTGAAACTGAAAAATTCAGCAACAATTCCTCAAGGTTTGGATTTTGAATATTGCAATGATGTTACTAAATTTGACATTACGAAAACATTCTTAAATGCACGATGAAACTGCATGAACACGTGAAGTAATTTGTTCATATTTTTCTAGATGATTGTTCAATGTTTGGAATTTGATTAGATGTATTTTTTAAAAAATATTTTTGTATTTTAAGTTTGTTGGAATGTGAAGTAATATGCACGATATAATTACATGAACACATGAAGTAACGTGTTCATATTCTGCTAGACAGTTCTCCCAGGTCTGAAATTTGATTAAATACACTCTGTTAAGAAGATTTTGGTGTTTTAAAACTTTACGGAACGTATGAAGTATTGTGTTAAACACACGATGCAGACACATGAATACATGAATTATTGTGATCATATTTTGCTAGATGATTCGTCAATATCTGAAATTTGATTAGATGCAAATTGTTAGGAAATTTTTGGTTTTTATTTGTTGGAACGTATAAAGTAATATGTTAAATATACAACGTAACTACATGATCACATGAATTAATGTGTTCATATTTTTCTAGATGATTCATCTAGGCCTGGAATTTGATTAGATGAATCATGTTAATGATATTTTGATATTTTAAAATTTGTTGGAACATATGAAGTAATATGCTAAATTCACGTTGTAAACACATGAACACATGAAGTAATGTGTTCACATTTTGCTAGATGATTCATCAAGGGATGATATTTCACAAGATGAATGTTTTTATGAAGAACTTGATATTTTGTATTTTGCTGAAATTTCTAAATAAGATAATATATACACTACTAAAATGGCTAAACACATGAAGTGATTTGTTTATGTATTGCTAGATGAATCATGAATGTGTATATTTCATTAGATGATTTTTTTATGAAACTTCTGAAATAAGATGTTATGTACCCGATGAACCTGTTTAAATGTATGAACTAGTGCGTTTATATATTTCTAAATCATTCATCAAAGTCTTTATTTAATTGGATGAATGTTGTCATGAAGCGTTTGATATCTTAAAATTTCCTGAAATGTGTGAAGTAACTTGATATACACACGATGCAAACAGTTAAACACGTGAATTAGTGTGTACATATTCATCAATATCTAGATTAATGGTTAGAATAACTGAACTAAGCCCTCAAATGCACAAAAAAATATCACAAACAACTGATGTAATGAGTTTGTATATATTACTAGTAATTTATAATTGATATATATATATATATATATATATATGGAGGAATCAATTTTGACCCCACTTTGAGCGACTTATCGAAAGTAGGTGTCACAGATTGCTTTACAGGGGTGAGAGCAAAAAACTATTAGTAGTTCATCATTTGCACCGAAAACAGTAAAATGCATTGGGATTTGGGGCGTGATTGTCAACACAAAAAGGTAAAAAGGCGGAACCATCAAAGGCAAGGAAGAAGCAAGAGACTTGAATCATGGAAGCAAAGAAAGAAACCAGAGACAAATGAGTTTCGTACAAAGACACCAAAGTATCAAGTGATTTAGAGCTATGCGCTTTAATTTTATATTGTAATCGTATTGTACTTCAACCATGTATTAAAATTAGAGCATTATTTTATAGACATTTAGTAAGCAGTATAGTTAATACTTTAAATTGCTCGTCTAATGTTTTAAAAATATCAACTGAAGTGAAAGCCAATGATAGTTGAAATTTAAATTAGTAAATAATGTACTAATCAGTACACTCCAACCAATAATATGCTTAAACTAATAGTTCTAATATGTAAACTAAGGACATACGGAGTATATACATGAACTAAAGATATAGTAAGAAATTTAAAATATAATGAACTCAAACTAAACCAAATCAAATGGTATTGCTCCGACAAAATTATTAAACTTGTAATATCCAAACTAAACATTTAAGTAATCTAACTATAGAGTTTAACCGTCAAACTAATCACATCCAAAACTTGTAACATAAAAATAATAATTCATAATTTAACACTAATATGCAAATTCAAATCAATAAACTCCAACCAACAATATATGTAAATTGATGTTTCTAATCATTGAACTAAAGGAAAAGATACATGAACTAACCATACTGTAAGAAATTTAAATTTGAAAGACTCAAACTAAACCACCTCAATTGGCATTGGTTTGACAAAACTATCAAATTAGTAATATTCAAATTAAACCTTTAAATAACCGAACTAAATTGATAAACCATCAAACTAATCAAATCTAGAACTTGTCAGACAAAAACTACAAGTCATAATTCAACAATAAAAAATAAAATTCAACATCCTAATACATTTTGAATTTTACAAAAGCATCTAAATCATCCCTCATTCAATAACACCTAAACCACATCAATCAATTACATAAAGAAATTCAATCTACTTTTTCGACTATTGTTTCTTCTTTGCAAGACCTTCATTTTGTTTGAGACTCCATTGTCGCAGATATTCCTGGAATTACAGCCATATCTTCATCAATCAAAATGTGTGGAAAGATGAGAATTATGGGGCGGCTTCTTCATCAACAAATTATTGACACATTTGTCAAGAATGGACAAAACATGCTCATTTGACCAAAACTCTAAGGTTGCGACTGATTTTGAGTTGCTTCAATCACAACTTCTTTTAACTGGGAAATGCTGAATATTTCACCCCCATCGACTGGACTTTATTAGTCCAGTAAATTCATCTAAATTCAAAAAAAAATTACATAAACAAAAGAACAAGTACAAAGGTAAACATATACACATATCTAAAAATATATTGTGCATATAAAAATCTCAATTCATGAAAAAGAAGGATTTAAAGCTGCCAATACGTAATCTACAAAGAAACATATAAAACCATAAATTAAAGATGCATGCACAACATAATAAAGATTTACATTCCAACTGTAATAAAACCACATGAATGAATAGACTAAGCATATAAACAGACTAACTAATCCAATATTGACCAGTTTTATTTACCGTGGCAGTAGAAGCTACCATACATTATAGTTTGCTTTCCAATCTTATTGATTCAGATCCCACTCAGTGGCTCATGCAAGATAAAGAGATCAGACATATGTAACAAACTATGTAACTCAACTCAAACATAAACACATCACTAAAAAGAAATCACTAAAACAGACTATGTACTTCAACTGAAGCACAAACAAAACTGAGCACAAAATATAACTAAAAATAAACAAAACAGGCTACATAACACTCGTTAAGCACAAAATAAGTAAGCATAAAAATGAATGAGAAATCAAACCCTAACTAAAATCTAGATTTAAAAATAATAATTTAAACCTACACAAACAGAGAAATGTAAGAAATAGATTAAAAATTCAGAGATTCAGCAGTAAGACCTAAACAAACTAGAAAAACAGAGCATGAAGCATAAAATCCTAAATAAATGCATAAAACGAGAAAAATTAGAAAATCACCTTCCAAAACATTTGGATCATTCACTGACGATCTTGTTCGAACTTCATTCTCGATGTATTCAATGTTATCCAAACAAACGCTGCCAATCTCTTTCTAACCTTTACTTTTGGTCATGTTTTCGAATGAAATCTGCAAAATACCAAAACAAATTATGAAATAACATTGTAAAAACATCGAAGGTAACACCGCGCAAACAACGCAACTACCTCATGGCTAAAGAAACACCGGAGCTCCGGAATTCACCAAAAAGTGAAAAAAAAACTAACTATAAATTGGGGATCTTACCTCCAAAGCTCCGGATTGATGAAATTTAACGCGATTCCATGGTGAAATAACCGATTTAAGAAAGAAAAACGGTTTGAATCGACGCTAGGGTTGAGAGAGGTTTGGGGGTTAAGGAAGAACCTTCTGGAGAGAGGAAGAAAAATGATATATTAAAATATTAAAACATATTATACTATATGATAATTGCAGAAGGGTCCTTCTAACTAATTTAATATCTAAAAGAACCCTGGTCTCTCCATAAACTTGTGTGAGACGGTCCCACACAAATCTTTGTAAACCATTATTATATTTAAAAAATATGTTTGATAGTTAATATATTTATCTACATACAATAAAAATACATAAAATGCTGATGTTTAAAAATAACCTGTTATGACGAATTCAACACCACATATAATTATATTATTATTTATACATCTATTTAAATGTGCAATCAAATTTTGATTAAAAAATAGTGTTAAAAAAAGTAAGAGTCCCAGAGGTAGGACAGAGGGCTCAAATAACTTTTTCTTTTTGAAAACTTCAATAAATTCTACTAAGATAGGAACAATTGTTGATCATCAAATTCTACTTGATGTAAGAAAAAATAGAAGTTAGAATTTGGAAGAGAGAAACACGTCCCATTGAAATTACTTTAATTTTAGTTACTGGTGCGATTAAATAAATGGCAAAGTCTTGGAGCGTCTTTTCATAAGCATATGGAAAGACGGGTTAACTTGAAATTATAGAAAGGTAAAAAAATTTAGTTGCAATATTAAAAATTTATCATGCAACATTTAAGAGTGATAGGTTCATGACCCGATTAATACAATCTGAAAATTTTATTTTAGTTTCTTCAAATTTGCAGTTTAAACTTTGGTCTTTCCATAACTTATGGAAAAACATTCTTTCAAGAGACGGACTCTAAATAAATTCTAGAAAACAATTAAATTTTAATTTCTTACCAATGAGTGAACCTTACAAATGAAAAAATACATTTACAAATAAGTATACGACAGAATTTTTTAAAAAATTGTATAAAATAATAAAATGTGACATCTTTCGTCCCAATAAACAAATTATGCATTTTCAAAAGACCAAGTCTTAGAAATTGCATTATTTTCTAAATTTATGAAATAACTGTTGTATTTCTAATTTAAACACTATATCTTCATCAAAATTTAAATAAATAAGAATTTTTTCTTACAATCGTCCTCGTCCAATCTGCTACTAATACGACCCAAACTTTTCTTCTCCCTCCGTCCCATTATAAATTGTTTAATTACTTTTTTTTTTGGAAGTATCATAAGTTATCATTTATAGCTCACCTACTCTATACAATACCCTGACATCCAAATTAAATTTCCACCCTCTCCTACCTCACCAATCCGAGCCGCATGTGATATAAAGTATGCAAAACCAAACTGCCTATAAATATATGGTCATTAATCGCAGAGTTCACAATAAGACCAAATTAAACAACCTAAAACTTGTTCAACACATCCTATCTAAAACCTCAAAAATGCTCTCCCTCTTCATTCTTGCTTCACTTCTTTTTCATTCTCCCGGAGCAAATGTAAAGGCGTCTCCGGCAGCAAACAAGAAACCAACGTGCGATTTCTTCCGGGGAAGATGGATCGTGGATGAATCGTATCCGATGTATAATTCCGGTGTGTGTCCTTTCATGGAGAAAGTATACGATTGCCTGAAAAACGGCCGGCCGGACAAAGTTTACCTTAAGTACCGGTGGCAACCCACCGGCTGCAACCTTACCAGGTACTTAATTAGGTTCTTCATCTACGACTTGTTTATGTAAATTTTTGTTTATATGTTTGTCTAGCTGTAAGATCTGTAACATTATCATGCATGCATAATTAGCCAGGTATAATTGCATGTTTTAACTCTTTTTTTCTTTCTTTTCACAATTAGATCAGTTTCATTTCAGAATTATTACACTAGAATTCTTTTCGTAATCATCGAATTATACTCAATATCCTGACTGTATAAATGT
>JAUOBV010285131.1:0-11217 GCA_032360425.1 Rubia occidens
GACTGTGCTTGGAGATTTTATCTCCAAAATTTCCTTTACTTTCTTGGGGTTCGCCCATAACCCCTCATTCAATACAATGTGCCCAAAAACTTCCCTTCTCCCACCGTGGATTGATATTTGGTTGGGTTCAGCTTCATCCCTGTCTCCCTGAATTATCTCAAAGGCTCTCTGACATCCTTTACAGAGTTTTTATACTGGGTGCTCTTTATTACCATGTCATCCGCATACACCTCAAGGTTCCTTCTAATATGCTTTTGGAAAATCTTTTCTACCACCCTTTGGTACTTGGCCCTGGAGTTTCTCAAGCCAAAAGACATCATCTAGTATCCAACGGCTCTCCTCTGGGTCATAAACGCAGTTGTTTTCTACATCACTTTCCAGCATGAGGATTTTGTAGTATCCCTTATATGAATCCATAAAACATTTAATGGGATAGTTGGTAAGGTCGTCTATTTTTTGTCAATGATCGATAGCAGGTAGCAATCCTTGGGGCAGGTCTTGTTCAAGTCTGTGTAATCCAAGCACATCCTCCAGCTGCGGTCTGTTTTTATCACTAACATAGGGTTTGGCGGACACGTTGGATAGAGGATATCTTGGTAGATCCCCGCTGCAACGAACAAGCTCACCTCCTTGTTAACCGCATCATTCTTTTCCCTGCAGAGCATTCTTCATTTATGCTTAACAGGCTTGTCGAATGGCTCTACTTTCAGCTCGTGACAACTAACTTCCTTTGGGACTCTGATCATATCCTCCGGCTTCTAGGTGAAAGCTCGCTTGTTCTCCTTCAACACCTTCACAAGTTCCTCCCTTACATCAGGTGGGAGAGATGCTCTCACCTGCACTAACTGGTCCCTGCTCAGTTGTAATGCTTGTACTTCTGCGACCAACTTCAATAGGTTATCTCTACCTGCGATTATTCCAACACGTCTAGCTATGCTAACCTACCTCTCCTGGCTCTTCCCTCCGTCTTCTCACTTGTGCTTGCTAAGAGAAATTATGTGACACTCTCCCACCTTCTGCTGGTCTCCTATGACTGTAGCTACTTCTCCCTTGGTCAGGAACTTTAGAATTAGATGCAAGGTTGCCACTATCCCTTTCAACAGCGCAAGGGATGGTCTACCCAGTATCATATTGTACGGGTTGTTTGCCTTCATGACTATGAACTCTATATCCACAGTCTTACTCCCGCTTCCTTCTCTCACCATCACCAGGAGGAGAATGGTTTTCTCAGGCCACACTATTCTATCTGCGAAGTCCACTAAAGGGGTGTCCGTTGGTTCTAGCTTACTCCTTGTGTTCTCATCCAACTTCTCGAAGCAGTGCCAGTACATAATTTTCGCAGAGTTTCCACCATTCACGTCTCCCGATAGATATTCTTCTCGATCACTTTGACCATTATCACCACTGAATCACCACCAGCCGATATTTATGGCATTGGGCCATCAGCATTAAAGTTATCACCCCGTTTGCACCTAACTTCCTGTCTACCTGCATTGGTCGTGGTGTCAACCTGCAGCTTGCCTTAAGCTGAGATTCATTACTTTCTCTGGTGCTTCCACCTATGAAGGCATTTATATTTATCACCTTCGTTGTTCTACTATCTTCCACTAGGTGTTCTCCCTTTGCATTTTAGATCACTCTTCCTCGAATTTAGCCCTAGCGACCTCCTTTCCTTTCTCTCAGCCCCGCTCTCTGTCAAGGCTTCTTGTAACGTGCTTCTTACGGAAGCCTCCGTGCTTATTCTGGTACGTGGCCCTGTTATAGGCCCTTGTATTTTGCCAGATGAGCCAGCTCGCCGCTCTGCACGCTGTCTTCTATATTGTGCCTCAAGTGTATGCAATCGTTTATATCATAATGGTAATTATAAAAAATAATTCTTGCATCTCTTGCTATGGTATGCCCTCATCTTTGTGGCACATCTAGTATATCTTTCCTTGTGCTCAGGGAAAATATTTCCTTGGTGTCTTGTTGAGGGGTGTGAAGGCCCTTTTCGTTCTTTCAAATATGCTTGATGGTTGTTGGGTGCTTACCTTGGTGCATCATCCCTTTCTCGACCGTCCACTTCTTTCTGCATCATCCTTCCGCTGACCGTGACCACTTTGCATCTCTTCTTTTATCAGCCAGGTCAGCCCTGCTGAGGTTTCCAACTCTTGTTATCAACTCATCGATTGTTTTAGGTTGGTCCAAGTTGCAGTCCTTCAATAAAAGTTTGTGCCTCAGGCCATTTATGAACGTGTCTATGAGGAACTGGCTGGCTCTTTTATCCACCTGGTTCACCTCATCATTGAACCGCTCCGAGTATGCTAACAATATTTCTTCCAATTTCTGCCTGATTGCCAGAAGTTTTGACCTTATCTTCTAGAACTTCTTCCTCTGTATGAAGCAGGTCATGAACTTATGCTCGAGCTAGCTGAAGCTGTCAATAGTTTCATCCTCCAAATTCTAGATCAGCCATGAATAGCTGTATCCTCCTATCTTCAACCCCTATACTTCTCAACTGGGTGCCTTGCTATCGCCTTCCTGCTCTGGAAAGAGGCCGGTTAGCTGTACACTGTGCCCTCTCTGCTTTGACTTACCCTTTTCTCTCTCTCTCTCCTCTCTCCTCCATCTTCTTCAACCTTTTCATCATCTCCTTCTGCGATGCCATGATTTTTTGGAATAGCTCTGAGTTATTTGCAAGCTTTGGGGCCATGTGAAGCTGGTGTTATTCTTCCATCTGCATCAGCGTCGAGATGGATTCCTCCTTCAAGTGTATCAAATCCTCTAATCTACTTGGTTAAACAAGTCTCCTGCATGTGGTTGTACTTCCATGTTGCTTAAGCAATGCGGATGCTAAAAAGATGAAGAAATTCCCACAAACGGTGCCAATGTTAATGCCAATCCTTGCTATCCTCCTCTCATCATTCTCCTCTAGTCTAGTGAGTATCTAAGCCTACAAGACAGATAGAGTAAGGTCAGACAAGTAGGCAGATGACGGTGCCAGCTTTAACGCTTCGGTCAGCCATGTTTATCGTGTATAGTGTATCTTGGTGAATAGAATGTTGATCGTGATATCTGACCTTCCCGCACGTTATTCCTCATTGATATATGTGACTGATGGATGATGTGACCCATCCATCCCATCATGCCCTCCTCCCGTCATTCCTTCTTCCATAAGCCTGGCCCTTCCATTTTCTTACCGGGTGGGCTAGATAACCGGTATTGGGCCGTATTGACCCATACGTTATCATAACACATTAATAATAGAACAACCATTATATAACAAATTTTTACCAAATCCATCATAACTATAATAACGAGTTTCTAACAATTGTGCACCAACCAAAGAAATTAGTGCCATCAACTCCAACATCCTTTCCAAGATTAACCAAATTGAATATATTCAAACAATTATGCTTAATAAACATAAAAAAATATTCAACGTTCGGTCCAAACAATTCACAAAACACAATTTGTCATCTCAAAAGTTGAAAAATATTCATTCGGTACATGCACTTCACATCACACAAGATGGAACCTAAAACATCACAACATATTCAACTTTTGCTACAAACACTTCCGAACACACAATTTAGCATCTCAAACATCTCTAACAATGTTTAACATTCAGTGCAAGCACTTGAAATTGGCATCTAAAACATCACAAAATATTTGACATTCGATACAAACACTTAACCACATATAATTTGGAATCTCAAACATCCCTAACAACATTCAAGGGCAAAGAAATTGTAATGGGCATGGAAATTAATGGAATACTAGTATAAATGAGGGACGGTTACCCTAATTCACGTCTCACTCTGATAGTAATCAAAATATCCATAACAAATATTTTTTCTTTTGTTCGGGTGCAGAGTTCTGAAGCGTAGGGAACATTCAAGGAAGTTAAGGCCATAATTGATATGTCTATTTTATACAGTTATTTTGGGGAATTTTTGGATTCAATTTTGTATACTTTCGTACTCTGAATGTGGCATTTTGCCTCGGAATTCTCAAAGATGAGTTAAGAGCGACTTTACACTTTTATTACTTTTCTAGGGGATTTTGTGTGACAAGAAAATGTTAGAAGACTTTGAAGACTATATTTGAAGAGTTGAAGACCTTCTTTTGAGCTTTGAAGACTAGAAGGCTTAAAGAAAAATGATATGAAAAGGAGGACTTGAGACAAGAAGAAGAAAGAAATTAAGATGCTGGATATGGGCTCTGTGCGAGTCGCGACAGACGGGTGGCCAGAAATCTTTCATTCTTTTAGTACTATAAATATCAAACCCTATCCTCTCTCTTAAAACTCTCATTCTTCCTGTGATTTTCTAGGTTCAGACCCTTGTTTTCTTCTTCTTCTTTTCTTATTTTTTTGTAGATTAGTTATGTGTTTTCTTTATCGAGGCTAGTAATCTCCTTAGGAGCAATAGATTGAAGCTTCCTAATCAAGGTCTTGAGAATCATTTCTATCTATTTAATGCTTTCTCTATTATGCATTTATTGTGCTCTGAATTTAGTTATTGAATGCATTAATGGTGTTAGAATGTTGAGTATATGAATTGCTTGTATGATTGCTTGTTAGGGTTTGGAGAAAGTAGCTAATTTTCCTCTCCTTTGATATGGAATCCAAGAGCATGAATTAGAGCTTCTAATATGGTTGGTGATTTGATAAATGCTAGATGAATGTGGTAATGTCGAATTCTTTATCATATTTATTTTGTGTAGAAAATAGGATAAATTTATGAACGTTCTTGGCTAATCTTGTGTAAATGCATGAATTAGTTCAATGCTAAGACACGGTAAAATGTTTATAAGTGTTACCAAGCTTGTTGATTTTTCGTGCTTGATGCCACTAATGGGATACTTTTAGGCGTTGATCGACTAAAGGAGTCATTAGTGAGGTTTAGCGAGAGATGTCAAATTCACTCTTTTAAACTACTCTCCAAGAAGGATATAAGATTTATCTTCACAAAAAGTAGTTAAAGTAGTGAATAGGTCGGGGATTCAATGATAGATAAGATGTTCGGAAGCAGATATCCATTGCCCCCAAGGCTTTGTCATTTGTAGTTTTTATCCTTTTTATTAGGTTGTTGCATGATTAGCATAGTTACTTAATCTTGCTAGTTATCTTGTTTTTTTACTTTCATAAATTAGAAAAACCAACCAAAAACCCTCCTCTTTACTTTCTTTTATATATATCTATGTATATATACATCTAGGCTTATATCCACCCTTATATGCATGATTCCTTAGGAAAATCTCCCTTCTTTGTGGACGACCCCGATTTGCCACTATCTACTTTATTGTATTTAGGGCTTATAAATTGTATCTTTGAGAGTTACATCGACGACCTCCCAGAAGGTGATATAAAAAAGACAAAACAAATAAAAAATCAGAAGAAAAACCTCAATAAGCTTTCCATGAACCTCATCAAGTAAACATAAATGTCAAACCATAAAAGATAAACCTCATCCAAAAGTTACCAAAAAGTACACCTCAACAAATTAGAAATGAACCTCAAAACTAAATTCACATAAATCAATATTAAAATTAATAAAATGAACCTCAAATGATAAACATCAATAAATTGAAAATGAACCTCAGCAACTACACATACATGTCGAACAGTCAAGCATAAACCTCATCAAAAAGTTACCAAAAAGCACACCCTAACATATTAGAAATTAACGTCAAAAATTAATTCACACAAATCAATCCTCAAATTAATAAAATGAACTTCTGATGAAAAACATTAATACATTTGGAATGAACCTCACTAGCTACACATCAATGCCAAATAGGAAAGAGTAATCCTCGTCAAAAGGGTACTAGAAAACACACCTCAACATATTAGACATGAACCTCAACACTAAATTAACATAAATCAATCATCAAATTAATAGCATTAACCTCAGATGATAGACAACAATAAATTTTGAATGAACCTCAACCGTTGCGCATAAATGTCAAACAGGAAAAGTAAACCTCAACAAAAGTTTACTAATAACAAAAAATCATCATTTTAGACATGAACCTAAACATTAAATTCACATTAAAAAAATCCTCAAAACATGAGAATAGACCTCAGATGGAAGACATCAATAAATTTAGAAAAACCTCAACATATTTTCATATTGAATCATGAAAATAAATAAGTACACATGAATGTCAAACAAATGAAGGGAAAACCTCATTAACGACTCACCAAAATGCACGCCTCAACATGTAAAACATGAATCTCATCAAAAAAATCACATGAGTCGAACCTCAAATCATTACAAATAAACCTCATCAGATTACAAATGATGAAGAACATTCAAAGTGCAGTTTAAAAATGCCAAAAGTACACACAAACAACAAACAACAGACAAAATTGAACACAAGAGACACAAAAAATCCAGAAAAAAATAGAAATCGAAAACCTAACAAAAAATGAACTAAAAACTAACATAAAACATCAAAAACATCATTGCACAAACATGAAATCCAAAAATAAAATAGAAAAAAGACCCGAAACATATTCTAGCCGCGATATAGAAGGAGAAACCTCATCACGCTTCCTACACACCATAATCTTCAGGAAAAAAAATGAAGAACACAATAAGTAGGGCAAAACGCACAGTAAATACACAAAGTAAAAAGAAAATAGGAAAATTTAAAAAAGAAACACATAAATTGAACGTACTGAGAGAAAATTCGGCCGAAATACAACGATTTTCGCCAATTCGCAGCGATTTTTAACGAAATTCGATGGTTTCTGGCTGAAGCAGGAGTTTACAAGCGGTTTTCGGCAGTTACTGTAAGTTTCTGGAAGAAAAAAATGCATGGAGAAATAAATGAAATTTCAAATCACAATTTAATATATGTACAAACACAAAAGGTTTGTAAATTGCAAGAGAAACCCTCCACTTTCCTGGGTTATTTTAAAAAGTACCCCACCCTAATTGAAACTACTATTAATTGCATCTTTGCCTAAATTTAACCCGCGTAAAACAAGAGTAGTTAAATTACATATCCATCTTAGTAACTGATTATTATAAAATTGAGCTCCTATAAAATTTGAAGAAAAAGTCTCAAGAAAGGCGCCCTGTCCATAAGCTTATGACGGTTCACTGTACTTTTTTCCTTAAATGTTTTAGTTTGTCATGAAATTTAAATATTTTATTTTAAAACCTAAAACAACTAACGATGTGTATTTGAATGTGAAAATATAAAAATATATAATATTTTTAAAATATTTAAAATATCTAAATTTAGCATGTAATTTAAGAAATGTAGTGTATACAGTAAAGAGTACGTAGACTGTTCATAAACTTATGTACAGGACACCTGTCAGGAACCCACTCAAATTTAAATACTATCCTCGAAAAATTAAATACCCATTATAAAGTCAAGTAAATCAATCAATTGGGAAGCGCATCTCATGCACCATTCATTCCATCACGTTAATTATGAATCTGCAATATTTGCAATACTATGAACGTGTGATGTTGTGTTGTTCAAACTTTTACACTTGAAAAGCACAAACTCATACATATTACAACCATGGGCGGAACTAGGGGGAGTGAGGGGTGCTCCGGCCTCCCCTTTGATCTGTAGTACAGGGAGGATGTAAATGTGTTGGTGAGGAAGAGAATTGATCCGCCTTCCCTTCAAAAATTTGCAGAAGCTGGAGTTCTGCTTTTGTTTGGGAAGAAGAAGACGAAGATGCTTTGTTTTCTTTTCCCTTTTCTTTCTTAGTTTTAAATCTTATTGGAACGGTGGCGTTTTGTTCAGGTGTTAAGTTTATAAATGTTTTGTTGTTCTCCACCTTACGATTTGGCCTTATTTAAGGAGTAGTGGTTGTAGACTTCAAGTGATTTTGTACAGTTTGTAGACAGTAGTGTAGGACCATTAATTAGTCAATTTGTTTTCTTTATTCTTTTGATTATATTTTTCTCCAATTTCCTAAGTAATTTATAATTTGTTACTGTACTTGTTTATTCACTACTCTGTATGTAACTATTTATTGTGCAATTAAATTCATTTTAATTTTTTGGTACTTCTTTTTTAGTAATTAAATATTTTAGTAAATATGACATAATATATTAGGAATTTCATTTATTAAAAAGTAGGGTTAAATACTTTTCTAACCCAACCTTTAGTCTGAAAGTGCCAATATAGACCTGTAAAACGAGAAAGTGCCAAAATAATCCAAACTTTATGACGTATGTGTCAATCTAACCATGGGAGCCATTGACTTTAGCACTATAATTAAGGAAATTCGTCATTTCCTTAAAATCTGGCCAATTCCAGTGTTGACTATTGAAGTCTCCCAGGGTTAGATTGGCACATACATCATAAAATTAGGGTTATTTTGGCACTTTCTTATTTTGCAGAGTTATATTGGCACTTTCAACCTAAAGGCAGGTTAGAAAAACATTTAACCCTTAATTTAATTTACTTATATTATTTATTACTAATTTTCCATTATTTAATTTAATTAAACTTACTTCTGTTTAACTTAATTTCACAACTTTTTAAATTCGATTCAACACTTTTAAATTTAATTTAGTTTTTGAAATACAATTCAATATTTCTTAAATCAGTCCAGCGTTTAAATTCAGTTTGACAAAATTAATTTTTATATTTCAATTATTTACTTTTATATACTAATCCCAATTAATCCCAAATCACTACTATGAGTGTATAATTCTATGCTTACCCTATTTACTTGAAATCTTATGAGTATAAAGTTTCAATTATATAATTTTATAATAAATTTATATAGTAACAGAATTATAAAGTTATATATTCCATTTTAACTATAAATAACTTTATATACTTACCCTAAATCAATTCTAATAATTAGAAATGTCAGGAAAATGTATAATTAGAAATATTGTATTTTTATTGTCAATTCAAACAATCTCTTTAATTGTTGTATGATTTTAAAAAAATCATATAGATTGAAGTTTTTTTCTTGGAAAATTAGTGCATGTACTTAAAATTAACTTATTTGTATTTAAAACTATATATATTTTAGGGGAAAACTCAAAACCCTGGGTTTTTTGGAATGCGCCAATACAACCACAACTTCTTTTATACCAGAATAATGTCTAAGTAGTCGTAAAATGATACCATTATACCCAGTTGACCCAAAATCGATGTTCACTGATCAAATTCCAATGTTAACCACAACAGAAATGACCAAAATCCCTCTGCTTAATTGTCTAATATTTTTTTGATTATTTTACCGTTCTAGAGACTGCCCCACCGTAAGAACACAAAAAGAATTCTAGGATTATATCGGTACTTATTTTGATTTCTAGGGTTATATCACACTAGTGGAGAAATACCAATTAAAAACGGTTTTATCGAACCAGCGAAGTCATTTCCTGACTTTGACCGATTCGATCAAAGACAGTTCCAAAAACTGTTTTCTATTGCGTCAGAATTTTTTTTAGAATTCGGAACCTATTTAATGGGGTCTCGAAAGATTGGTTTCCGGCGAAGAAAATCAAGAAATGAACACAGATATGTATAACACGCAGAAAACAAGAAAATAATTTTAAAAAAGCCTTCTAAGAGCATCTCCAATAAGACGCAATCTTTGCGTTCCACGTCAAAATGACCCAAAAACTTGACTCCAATAGAACTGTAAAATACCGTTTGGAACATCCCACAACTACAATAAAACGCAATATTTAATGTCTACTGTAGTTACTGCATTTTTTATTTCCCTTTTTCCCCTTTTGTTTCGGACCTTTAATCTGGATTTTCTTTCCTTTTCATTTGTTTTGGGCCTTTTCTTTTTCTCCATTTCGTTTCTTTTCTACTTGTTTTCGGGGTTTTTAAATATCATTTTTCAATCTAAACAATATAAAAAAATAAATCAACTATTTTAAATTAATTATATTTGTTAATATTCGAGTTATAATACACATTAAGGTCTATATTTAATATATTTTATTAAAATATTAGTATAGAGTTATATTTTAAACATAATATATTTTTATTTTTTAAATGTTGTATTGGTTTTTTGTACTTATAAATTTTGTATTTTTTTCTTTAAATGTTATATTATTAAAAATTCCATTGTATAATCTATATAGTTTTTTATTAGTGATAACTATTTTATTTTAATTAAATGTCTTTGTTTTATGATTAAATAAAATAAGAATTCAAGGTTAATATATAATTGAGGTAATTTGACAATATAATAAAAGATTAAAGAAAGTAGTACATATTAAAATTTATAAAAAATATGCAAAAATTATTTTTAGAGGAAGATATGGAGTAAACTATTAGAGCAAATACATTGTAGTTGCTGTAAAATATTACTGTAGAAACTGAAAGATTGAGGAAACCATTGAAGTTGCTCTAATAGATCTAGAAACCTTATACTTGGCGGAAATCGAGCTCAGTGGCAGCTGCGTCTGAAACTCAGCGGCGTCGGCATCTCAAACTCAACGGCGACACGCGGCGTATCAATCTTAGTGGCAGCGGCGTCTCAATCTTAGTGGCAGCGGCGTCTCAAACTCAGTGGTGGGGAGTTTTGGAGGGTGATGGATGTGGGCTCAGCGGCGGAGGGTGGTGTAGGGTGGTGGAGGCGACGCTAATCGGAAGGGAGGGTGGTTGGGCGACAGCGTATTGGACTGTCGGAGGATGGAGGCGGTGCCGATCTGAAGGGAGGGTGGTAGAGATGTAGGGCGGTGGCGTGTTGGAGGGTGGGGAGGCGGCGCCGATTGGAAGGGAGGAGACGATCAGGAAAAATAAGGTGATTTAGGGAAAATGATTAGGGGTGAGAGGTGTATAAGGGAAAAGAGGAGTAATTGAGATATGAAAATGACTCAGGATGAAACCCTAAATGGGTTCTTATATATTGGGTTATTAAAGACAGTACATTAAAATAGCCTTTAATTGATGCCAATCAAAGACGGTTCTTGAAAAGGAGCTTTTGATCAAAAGAAAAGTGACTTTAAAATTTTCGGTTGGGACTTGGGAGGGAGTTCCAAATCCGGAACTCATCTGGATCTTCATTAAAGGTGGTTTCTCAAGAACTGTTTTTAATTGAGTATCTTTAATCAATGGTTCTCCACTAGTGTCATCACTTATTTTAAAAACTTGGGGCCGGATCAAAAAAATTTATACACTTTCCAGAATTATAGCGAATAATCACAATGGTACTAAAACATTACTACAATACTCGATGGTCTTTAATTTGTTCAATACTGAGAGAAGAACAAACCGAGA
>JAUOBV010285240.1:0-11217 GCA_032360425.1 Rubia occidens
TACCATAATGGCGCATTTTTAAAATTTGGGTACCAAACTGTGATTTTCGATTAAAAGTGGGTACCATTTTGGACAATTGCTCTTTATAGAAATCCATCCTTTAATATACATAATAGGCACGACAGTAGCATGCGCTGGTGCAGAACTGATCTTTGGGATTTCCTATTATTAAATAAAGAATTTTGATTCGGAAGTCCATGTCTAATTATCGGTTACTATCATTCTTATTTTCTATTAGGATTATACAATTTTCTATTTCTAGTTGAAAATATAAAACAAATATTACTATAAGAAAGTAATGGATTATATTATTTAATTAAAAATTATACAGGCAGGAGCGTAACAAGAACAACTAGACATAAAGATTTTAAGATCCTTCCAATTCTATTCATCATGGGCACGTAAGTAGGACACTCAAGTGTAATTGGTCCAAACTTTTACGAAATAAATGGACAAATTGGATGGATTTATCGGTCACAACTAACCTCTGATGGTGGGCCGCAACCTTGGTAGAAATAATGTAGCGTTAGCCGCTGCTGAGTTTCCCGATCGAGTATTGGCTTTAAAATTCATTGATGTGTTTGTACCGGATTACATGCAGGCTCCGTCATTTCCTCTCAAGAAGGTATCAAACAGTAATTATTTAATTTTTTTATTTGCACACTCATGTGCGGACTTGATCTTTGGGATTTCCTAACATTAACTAAAGAATGTTGATTCGGAAGTTCATGTTAACTAGTCTGATAATATCATTCTTCTTCTCTATTAAGAATATAATTTGTTAATTCCAGTTTAAAATATATAAAAACATTACTATATGCAAGTAATGGATTATATTAACTAGGGCCCTATTATTTAATTTATAATTAATAGACAGGTGATTAACATACACAACTAGACATAAAGATTTAAAAATCCCTCTGTTACCATTCATTATAGGCTGGTGAATAGCTCTCTCAAGAATAGAATCGGTCCGACCTTTGACCAAATAAATGGACAGATTGGATGACTTTAAAGATCACAACTTGCCTCTTATTGTGTTAATGGACACACATTCTTTAAATGAAAAGGTTTTCTGGTGGGACACAACTTCGGCAGAATTAATATAGTATTAGCCGCTGATGAGTTTCCCAATTAGGTAGTGGCTACAATCTTCGTGGATGCGTATTTTCTAGATACCATGCAAGATCTATCATTCCCTCCCAAGAAGGTATGAAACTGTAATTATTTAATATTTTTGTTAGCCCGCTCATGTGCGAACTTGATCTTTAGGACTTGTATCCCTAGAAAGTACGTCATTTATCCTTATTTCTCCTAGTTAGTTGAGAATATTTGCATTTATATCATTCTTCTAATAAGGGGTTAAGAATATATCAATACTTGAAAATACATCCATTACTATACATAATAGCACGACACTAGCATGCTCAGGTGCAGACTTGATCTTTGTGATTTCCTAAGATTAATTAAATAATGTGTTTGTGGAAGTTCATGTCTAATTATTGGATACTATCATTCTTATTCTCCATAAATATAAATATAATTTGTTATTACCGGTTGAAAACATCAACAAACAATACTATAAGGAAGTAATGAAATATATTATTTAATTTCAAAAAGAATATACCAGTGAGTAATAAGCACAACTAGACATAAAGATTTTAAAATCCATTTGTTTCTATTCATTATGGGCACAAGAGTTGCATACTCAAGTGTAGAATTGGACTGACCCTTAATCGAATAAATGGACAGATTGTACATCTTTAACTTCTACAACTTGCATCAGATAGTGCTAATGGACACACTTTCTCCAAATGAAAAGGTTATTCTGGTGGGCCACAACTTCGGCCAGATTAATATAGCGTTATCCATTGATGTGTTTTCCAATCAGGTAGTGGCTACAACCTTCATGGATGCATTTTTTCCGGATACCATGCAGGCTCCATCATTCCCTCTCAGGAATGTATTAAACATTAAATTTTTATTTTTTTATTTGCCGCCTCACATGAGAACCTGATAATTAGGACATGTATCCCTACAAAGTACATCATTTTCTTCATTTCTCCTAGTTAGTTCAGGATATTTGCATTTAAATCATGTTTCTGAAAAGGGGTTAAGAAGATATCAATGTATAAAAATCCATCCTTTAATATACATAATAGGTACGAAAGTAGCACATGCATAAGCGAACTTGATCTTTTGGAATTCCTAAGATTAACTAAAGAATTTTGATTCAGAAGTCCCTGTCTAATCATAGGTTACCATCATTCTTATTCTCCATTAAGATTATATAATTTCTATTTCCAGTTGAAATTATACACAAACATTACTATAAGATGGTAATGGATTATATTATTTAATGAAAAAAAGAATAGGCAGGTGAGTAACAAGCACAACTAGACATAAAGATTTTAAAATCCATCTGATTATTTTCATTATAGGCACGTGAGTAAAACACTCATGTGTAGTATTGGTTTGACCATTGAGCAAATAAATTGACAAATTGGACAGATTTAACGATTACAAGTTGCCTCTAATGGTGTTAGTGGACACACTTTCTTCATATGAGAAGGTTATTTTGGTGAGCCACAACCTCGACAGGATTAATATAGCGTTTGCTGCTGATGAGTTTCCCAATCAAGTAGCAATTACAATCTTCGTGGATGCATTTGTGTCGGATACCTTTAATTATTTGATTTTTTTATTTGCACGCTCACATTCGGACTTGACCTTTACGACTTGTATCCTTAGGAAGTACATCACTTTCTTTGTTTCTCCTTGTTAGTAGAGGTTATTTGCCTTTGTAGAATTCTACAAAAAGGGGGTTAAGAAAATATCAATATATAAAAATGCATCCTTTATTATAAATAATAGGCATGATAGTAGCACACTCAGGTGCGGACTAGATTATTTGGATTTCCAAATATTAACTAAAGAATGTTGATTCAGAAGTCCATGTCTAATTATCGGTTACTATTATTATCATTCTCTATTAAGAGTATAACATTTATTAGTTCCGGTACAATATATAAACAAACATTACTATAAGAAAGTGATGGAATATATTATTCAATTTTAAAAAGAATAGTTTGGTGAGTAACAAGCACAACTAAACATAAAGATTTTAAAATCCCTCAGTTTCTTTGCATTATAGGAATGTGAGTAGCACCCTCTAGTGTAGAACTGGTCTGACATTTGAGCAAATATATTGATATATTGGACGGCTCTAACGACTATAACTTGCCTCTTATGGTGTTAATGGACACACTTTCTCTGTATGAAAAGGTTATTTTTATGGCCCACAAGCTAGACAAGATTAATATAGTGTTAGCCGTTGTTTCTCAATCAGGCAGAGAAGACAATCTTCGTGGATGGGTTTGTGTCGGATACCTTGCAGGCTCCATCATTCCCTCTCAAGAAGGTATAAAATGTAATTTTTTATAATTTTTTATTTGCACACTTATGTGCAGATTTAATATTTAGGACTCCTATCCCTAAAAGTACGTCATTTACTTTATTTTTCCGACTTAGTTGAGGATATTTACATTTATATAATTATGCTAAAAGGGGGTTAATAAGATATCAGTATATAAAAATCCATCCTTTAATACACATAATAGGCACGATAGTAACGCGCTTAGGTGCGGACGCGGTGTATGAGATTTACTAAGATTAACTAAAGTATGTTGATTCGAAAGTCCAGGTCAAATTATTTGATAGTATCATTCATATTATCTATTAGGTAAATATAATTTGTTATTTCTTGTATAAACTATCTGCAAACATTACTATAAGTAAGTAGTGGATTATATTATTTAATTTCAAAAAGAACAAGCAGATGAGTAACAACAACAATTAGACATTATGATTTTAAAATCCATTTGTTTCTTTTCACTATGGGCACGTGAGTAGCACACTCACGTGTAGAACTAGTTTGACTTTTACCGAATAAATTGACATATTGGATTGATTTAACAATCACAACTTGCATCTGATGGTGCTAATGGACACACTTTCCTTGAATTAAAATTTTATTATGGAGGGCCACAACTTTGGCAGGATTGATATAGCCTTAGAAGCTGATAAGTTTCCCTACCAGCTAGAGGCTTGAAATCTTTGTGGATGCGTTTGGGCCGGATACCATGCCTAATCTATCATTATCTCTAAAGAAGGTATGAAACTGTAATTATTTAAATTTCAGATTTGCACGCTCACGTGCAGACTTGATATTTAGGATTGATATCACTGTAATGTACGTCCTTTTCTCTATTTCTCTTAATTGGTTGATGATATTTGCATTCTTATCATTCTTCGAAAAAGGAGTTAAGAATATATCAATATATTAAAATCCATCCTCTAAGATACATAATAGGCACGGTAGTAACATGCTCAAGTGCAGAATTGATCATTGGGATTTCCTAAGATTAAATAAAGAGTGTTAAATTAGAAGTCCTTGTCTAACTATCAGATACTATCATTCGTATTCTCTAGTAAGAAAAAATATAATTTGTTATTTCAATTAGAAATATCAACAAACATTACTATGAGATAGCAATGCATTATATTATTTAACTTAAAAATAATAGGTATGTGAGTAACAAGCACAAATAGAAATAAATATTTTAAAATCCATCCATTTTCTATACATTATAGGCAGGTGAGTAGCACACTCAAGTGTAGAATCGTTCGGACCTGAATAAATGTTCATATTGAACGTTTTAACGATCAAAACTTTCCTTTGATGGTGTTAATGGACACATTTTCTTGAATGAAAAGATTATTCTAGTGGGACACAACCTTGGCGGAATTAATATACGGATAGCCACTAATGAGTTTCCCGATCAGGTAGTGACTACAATCTTCATGGATGCATTTGTGCCGGATTACATGCAGGTGAATTCCAAAAAGAATAGCTAGGTGAATAACAAGCACAACTAGACATAAAGATTTTAAAATCCATTAGTTTCTATCCATGATAGGCACGTGAGTAGCACTTTGAAGTGTAGAATTGGGCTGACATTCGACCGAATAAATTAACAGATTGGATGGATTTAATGACTATAACTTGCCTCTAATGGTGTTAATGGACACACATTTTCTGTATGAAAACGGTTATTCTGGTGAGTCACAACCTCGGTAAGATTAATATAGTGTTAGCTGCTTATGAGTTTCCCAATCATATTGCAACTACAATCTTCGTGGATGTGTTTGTGCCAGATACTTTCCACTCTACATCGTTCCCTCCCAAGAAGGTGTGAAAATGTAATTCTTTAGCCTTTTTATTTTCAAGCTAGCGAGCGGATTTGATCTTTAGGACTTGTATTCCTCAAAAGTACGTCATTTTATTTATTTCTCCTAGTTAGTTGAGGATATTTGCATTTATGTGATTATACTAATAAGGAATAAATAAGATATCAGTATATAAAAATCCACCCTTTAATACACATAATTGATATGACAGTAGCACGCTCAGGTGCAGACATAATATTTGGAATTTCCTAAGATTAACTAAATAATGTTGATTCCGAATTCCATGTCTAATTATTGGATACTATCATTCTTATTCTCTATAATAATATATTGTTTGTTACTTCTGGTTGAAAATATCAACAAACATTAGTATAAGCAAGTAATGAATTATATTATTTAATTTCAAAAAGAATATGCCAGTGAGTAACATGCATAACTAGACATAAAGATTTTGAAATCCATCCGTTTCTATTCATCGTGGGCAAGAGAGTAGCACACTCAAGTCTAGACTTGGTTCGACCTTTGATAGAATAAATGGATAGTTTGGATGGCTTTAATGACCAGAACTTGCCTATGATGGTGTTAAGGGACACACTTTCTCCGAATGAAAAGGTTATTCCGGTGGGCAACAACTTCGGTAGGATTAATATAGCGTTAGCCGCTGATGTAACTCCCAATCAGCTAGTGGCTACAACCTTTGTGGATGCGTTTTTGCCGGATACCATCCAGGCTCCATCATTCCCTCTCAAGAAGGTATGAAACAATAAATATATTTTTTTTAAATCATTTTCTGCCTAACGTGCAAACTTAATCTTTAGGACTTGTAGTCCTAGAATGTACATCATTTTCTTTATTTCTCCTATTTAGTTAAGGATATGTGCATTTAAATCATTCTGTAAAAAAGGGGTTAAGAAGATATAAATGTATAAAAAGTGTCCTTTAATATAAATAATAGGTACGATAGTAGCACACGTAGGAGCGGATTTGATCTTTGGGATTTCCTAAGATTAACTAAAGAATTTTGATTCGGAAGTCCATGTCTAATTATATGTTACTATCATTTTAATTCTCTATTAAGATTATATAATTTTATATTTCCTGTTGAAAATATAAACAAACATTACTATAAGAAATTAATGGATTATATTATTTCATATAAGAAAGAATAGGCAGTTGAGTAACAAACACAACTAGACATAATTTTTTTAAAATCCATCTGATTCTATTCATGGTAGACACGTGAGTAGGACACTCAAGTGTAGTATTGGTCTGATCATTAACCAAATAAATGGAAAAATTGGATTGATTTAACGATTACAAGTTTCCACTGATGGTGTTAATGGACACACGTTCTCCGTATGAGAAAGTAATATTTCTGAGCCACGACCTCGGCAGGATTAATATAACGTTAGCCACTTATGAGTTTCCCAATCAGGTAGCGACAACAATCTTCATGGATGCATTCGTACTGGATGTCTTGCAGGCTCCATCATTTCCTATCAAGAAGTTGTGGAAATTTAATTTTTAATTTTTTTTATGTTTACGCTCACGTGCGGATTCGATCTTTAGGACTTGTATCCCTAAAAAAGTACGTCATTTTCTTTATTTCTGCTTGTTAATTGAGGATGTTCGCATTTATAAAATTATGATAAAAAAAGGGTTAAGAAGATATCAATATATAAAAAAACATCCTTTATTATACATAATAGGTGACAGTAGCACACTCAGGTGCAGACTTGATATTTGTGATTTCCTAAGATTAATTATAGAATGTGTATTCAGAAGTCCATATCTAATTATTAGATACTCTCATTCTTATTCACCATAGGAATATATAATTTGTATTACCAGTTGAAAAAATCAACAAACAATACTATAAGGAAATAATAAAATAAGTTATTTAATTTTAAAAAGAATTTGCCGGTGAGTAATAAGCACAACCAGACATGAATATTTTAAAACCCATCCATATCTATTCATTATGGGCACGTGAGTAGCACCCTCAAGTGTAAAATTGGTTCAACCTTTACAGATTGAACGTCTTTAACTTCTAAAACTTGCCTTTGATGGTGTTAATGGACACACTTTCTCCAAATGAAAATTGTTATTTAGGTGGGCCATAACTTGGCAGGATTAATATAGAATTAGTCGCTGATGTGTTTCCCAATCAGGTGGTGGCTACAACCTTTTTGGATGCATTTTTGCATGATACCATGGAGGCTCCTTCATTCCTTCTCAAGAGGTATGAAATAGTAATTTTTAAATTTTTAAATTTTTTGCCTCACGTGCGAACTTGATCTTTAGGAGTAGTATCTTGTGCTCATGAGAGAAACGAAGTTTGAGTGGACCAAGAAATGTGAGGAGATGTTTAATAAGTGAAAGGAGAATCTTCGAGTTTTGCCAACACTCATGAAAACAGAGAGGGGTGAGGTTTTGTTCATGTATATTTCTGCCTCACCCCAGGCTATCAGGGAGAAAAAAACATCATCCAGTATACTTTATAAGTGTAGCTTTGCAAGGACCCGATATGCGGTATACACATCTAGAATGATTGATCTTGGCATTGGTTCATGCAGCTCGAAGGTTGTGCCCTTACATCCAAGGGCACACCGTTGTGTTTCTTACAAACTATCTGATTAGGCAGATACTTTTAATGCCATAGGTTTTAGGGAGGAAGATACAATGGGTAGTTGAACTTGGAGAGCGTGATATTCATTTTTAGCCAAAAATAATTATTAAGGGTCAAGCCATTGCAGATTTTATAGTGGAGACCACAGAGCCTACTGAATTGCAAAAAAAAAAATAGAATGAAGAGGTTTGGAAGTTTTATGTGGATGGTTCTCTGCATTCCGGGGGGAGTGGAGCAGGAGTGTTTCTCACTAGTCCCGAGGACAAAGATTATCCTTACGCATTGAATTTTACGTTCAAAGCCTCCAACAATGAAGCTGAATCGAGTCTTTGATTACAAGACTTCGTCTAGCTAAGGATCCAGATTTGAGAACTTAGAAATTTTTGGTGACTCGCAAATTGTGGTTCAGCAAATCAAAGGGGAATATGAGGCTCAAGAATACAGTTTCAGCTATATCTGGAGGTGGTAAGGCCATCGTTAAAGGGTTTTCCTACTTATACTCTAACACAAGTACCACGAGATGAGAACCATAAAGTGGATGCCTAAGGTAAATTGGCTTCATCAGGTCTTGGTATTCAATCTCAAAAGCAGTTTCTGATGGAAACACTAATAGGCACAATTTTGAACAACATGAGGCTATATTGTTTAAGAAGTAGAGTCTCAGATAACACCTATTTTTAGATACCTTCGAGACAAAATTCTATCAAAGATGGTAGTGGAAGCAAGAAAGATAAGGATTAAAGCTCTAAGGTACGTGATACAGGATGGAGTTTAATACCGATGGGGACGCCTTCAGTCGGTTCTTTGATGTCACCTCCCACAAAAGTTATTACCTAATTAGAGAGGTTCATGAAGGGATATGTTGAAGTCATCAGGGGGCTCGATTGGTGGCAAGAAGGCTCATTGAGCAAGGTATTATTTGCATATGATGTTCGAAGACGCCAAAAGGTACATCCAAGCCTGTCATCAATGCCAGAAACATTCACCAATTACTCATATTCACCAATTATTCATAGTTCATGGTCGTTTGATAAGTGGGTGATTGATCTCGTAGGGCCTTTTTTGAAGGCTCCGGGAAGGTTCATTTGTATCTCATCGTTGCTATTGGCTACATTACAAAAATGGTTTCAGGTAGAGCCATTAACAAACATGAAGGGGAAGCCATTAACAAACATGAAGGGGAAGCCAGTAAAGCATTTTGTTAGAAGAATATAATCTGCTGCTTTGGTATTCTGAGAACTATCATAACCAACAATGGAACGCAGTTCACCCATGACCCTTTCAAAGGATGGTACGAGAAGTACAAGATTCAGCGGAGGGTAACGACGTTTTACCACCCCAAGTATATGGCCAGGTCGAGGTTACCAATGGACCTATTTTTAATGGAATACGAGCTAAACGTGAAGGGGTTGAGGGAAATTGGATACTCGATCTACCTAGTGTCTTGTGGCCATATCTGGCAGCTAAAACTTCTACCCCGATAGAAACACCGTATTGATTGGTATATGGTTCTGAGGCTGTAGTTCTAGCAGAAATTAGGGTACCGAGCCCGAGGGCGATAGCAGTTCCCGAATGAGAAGCTAATGATGAAAATTGTCGTATTGATCTCAATCTAGTGAAGGAGAAGCGAAAATTAGCATCCCTACTCGAGGAAAAGGTAAAGGAGGAGGTTAAGAGGTATTATGACCAGAGGGTTAGAAGGGTCCAGTTTTCTCCTGGAGATCTAGTAATGAGAAAAAAAATGAAAAAGTTGGCGGGAGCCCAAACGAAAGTTAGCCGTAAACTAGGAAAGACATTACAATGTTGTGGAGCATACCTAGGGGGCAGTTATAGTCTTGAAACCATGGATGACATTCCGAGGAGAGATGGAATATTGTCAACCTTTGAAAGTATCATCAGCACAAGGCAAATAAGCCATATCCCCGGGGATAGTTATAATCTTAATCATTCGAGTCTTGTACCCTAAGCACGGCATTTCACGTGGATAGAACCTCAATTTCGTGCGTCATGCGCTGCACTTTTTGCAAATGTTATTTCAGTTTCATGCACCATGCATTGGGACTGATGAAACGAAAGTGGTATGCCTTGCGCTGCACTTCTTGTAATTGTTATTTCAGTTTCATACGCAGTGCATGGTGACCGAAGGGTTGTAAGTCGCACTCCTTGCACTACACTTCTTGTAATAGATATCTCAGTTTCGTACAGCATGCGCTGGGACTGAATGAATGAGATTTGTATGCTAAGCATTGCAATTAATTGAATGAAGTTCGTATGTCAAGCACTACGATCAGTTGAATAAAATTTGTACTCAGTGTGCTGCCTTCGATTTGCTATTACACTTATGTATGATACACGAGATGTTACAAGTTATTTTTATATAACAAGCAAGTGCCTGCTAAAACTGTTACAGTGGAAGAAATTTTGATACTTCGAGGGCTAAACTTTTTACATCTTTGACAAATAAGTTGAAGTAAAGCATTTTGATACTCATTAAGATTTGAGAAGAAATAATAAGAATAAAGATAATTATATTACAAATATTTTGATACTCTTTCAAAAGGAATTAAGGGACTAGACATCCTAGCTTTTCTTCTAGTTTCTCAACTTCCTCTATGTTAACGCCTATTGCCCATTGAAATCACGTTCTTTTTCGGGATACTCGGAGGAATCAAAGGTGGTTCGAGCATGAGAACGTTTTGTAGGAATTCCTGTTGGATCATCGTCTTCCAGGTAACTTAGTTGAGAATCATTACGATAACTCCTTTTACTACCAGAAGTATTCATTTTCCTTGTGTTTTTGTTGGATGTATGGATCCAGACATACGAGTGCAGGCATTCGTCTTGGCTTTCAAAGTACTGGTCATCAAAAACCTCGACCCCCTATGCGAGGATGTACCCATGGAAATTTCTTTAGCTATTCTACTGTAGCCTCGTACGCTGTCTTTTCATAGGGCATCCCCTTGGTAAATATCTGGAGGTTAATAATCCAATTATCCATGTAAAATCACGTGTGATGGATTAGTTTGGAGCGATTGTAAAGACACGTGTATCTCATGGATTAATTGATTGGCAATTTGTGAACTTATGGTACAAAAGAAAAAACTTAACATGTTGGAACATATACCGAAATAGTTGCAGCAGATTTATGGGATGAATATTGTGCCGATTTTGGTTTATGGAAATTGGAGATTGCGTAATATTTGATTCAACATATTAGAAACATAATGGAACTATGGTAAATCTCTACATTTATGGAGTTGCAATTTAAGGAATATTATGGGATATTGGTGATAAGGAAAATCCCTTTATTTATGGGATTTGGATATGCTTCAAAAGCA
>JAUOBV010285344.1:0-11214 GCA_032360425.1 Rubia occidens
TTAATGAGTAGGATAGAGAGAATCAAGTGGGGTCCATGAAGTGGTTTGGGAGTGGTTTTTACCATTGTGGAGAAAAATATATAGTGTTTTAGTTGTGGTTTGAATTGGTGAGGTGGATGAGAGAGGTTGATTATTTAATTAACTGAAATGATTTAAGTGGTTTGGGAGTGGTCCCCCATTGTACCTGCTCTAAGGATCTGGTTAAAACAGTTTTAGGGGTGGAGGAATAGTCTCTTTGACTATACTTTTTATTTTCAGATTTAGGTACCAGATTTTTATCTTCTGATGGTACTTTAAGCAATGCATTGAATCTGTTTTGAGAGACAACCATCTCTGAGATAAAAGAATCTTGGGACTGGGATATATTCAAATCCCTTGAGCTCTCAGGCTCTGAGTTGTACCCAGGTTTATGATGAGTTAGAGATGAGGAATTTACTTGAAGTCTGGATTTCTGCTTGAGTTTAGCCTCTGAAAAAAGAAGGGGGCATTTATTTCAATTAAATTCTCATTTAGACTATCCCTGATTATGAGGGTTTCATTATTTGAAGAAGGCTTATTTATGTTTTCTGCAGCTTCAGATATTTCAGAATCAATATCAGAAGTCACAATATCAGGATGAATGTTATTCTCATTTGTGTCTTTAACAAAAGAGGAAATAGATTTAGAGGAAGATATATGTTATGGAGATTGAGCTATGTGAACAACTTCAATTGGGGAAGGAGTTGGAGAAGATTGAACAGGTTCCAAGTTATCAGATATAACATTCAGAATTGGATTAGAAGAAACCTGAACATTTGTTGTAGAGGTTAAAAATTCTGAACTTTTTCCTCTAGTAACCTTCTGAGTGTAAATGCCTTTACCTGTAATATCTTCTTGAGTGTCATTAGGTTCTGAAGACTTAGTTTTAGGGCTCCAAACTTCCTGCATCACTGGGTTAGCAAAAACAGGTTTATGCATAGGAATCAGTGGTTTATCTTTGGGGGGAATACCTGAGGAGGAAGGAGCTTCTCTTTTTTGCCTTCCATTTGAATTCTTTTCTGAGAGTCTCCAAGCTTAATTGTTTTCCTGCAAATTTTCTGATTTACAGTATATGTCCAAGTGACCAAGTCTAAGACATTTAGCACAATAGTCAGGCACTCCTTCATACTCTATGTAATGCCAAAACCCTTCACCACCATAGTCTAACTAGATTCTTTTAGTCCTAGGAAATTTTAAAACCAGTGAGGATATATTCTTAAAAGTTGACAAAATCTTCAGTCTCCGGAAACTTAGACTAATCTTATTGTCTACAATAAAGCTAAAGCTGAGTTAACAAGGTCACTGGAACATCAAGAAAAATTCTGGAGGAAAAAATCCAGAATCAAATGGTTAAAGGAGAGTGATTCTAACACCAAGTTTTTCCATAAGTCCGTCAAGGCTAAACACACTAAATAGTTCATTGCCTCAATAAAAATATTCTCAAGGAACTTGGATTTCTGACCAAAATGAAATTGGTCAAGAGGCTGTTAGTTTCTTTTCTAATCTTCTCTCTTATGAAAAAATGAGGATCCTTCAGGTATTGACACAGCCCGGTTAATTGGAAATATTCCTCATATGGTAACTCCTAAAATGAACCATAATATTATAAAATCTGTCACAATGGAAGAATTATTTGAAGTGGTTTCATCTATGGATGGTGAGTCAGCCTCAGGCCCGGATGGTTTTTCGGGAAAAATTTTCAAAAGCTGCTAGGAAATAATTAAAACTGATCTTCTTTCAGCTGTAAATGATTTTATGGATGGATATTATATTCTAATGCTATTTCTCCAGCTTTGATAACATTGATTCCCCAAAAAAGTCACTTCTTCCTTTAAAGATTATAGACCCATAAGTCTCTACAATTTTATTAACAAAATCTCTACAAAACATCTAAGTCTCAGGCAGAAACTTATCCTATTATCACTTATTTCTCCTGAGCAATATTCCTTTGTTGAAGGCCTAGAACTGGCAGATAATGTCATATGAGTGCAAGAATTCACAAATTTCCTAAACTCTAAAAATTGAGGCTTGAATATAATCTTCAAGTTAGATATGATGAAGGCTTTTGACAGAGTATCCTGGCATTTTATTTCCTGCCTTCTCATTAAAATGGTTTTTAACTATTCTTTTGTTAACCTTATATTAGGTAACATGGAAGCTTCCCATTTCTCCATATTTATCAATGGCATATCACGAGGTTTTTTCAAGCAATCAAGGGGGTTTAAACAAGAGGATCCCTTATCTCCACACTTGTTTATTCTCCTAGTTGAAGCCTTTTCAAGGTATCTGAACTTTCATTTTCAGTATGCCAATATTGAATATTTTAAATTGCCTTCTTCAATGAAGACGGTTACTCATCTTATTTTTGCAGATGAAACTGCTGTTTTTTAAAGTATTCAAAGAAAGGATTTCAAACCTTTCTTTTATTTCTTCAATCCTTTGAAAAAGCTACCGGGCAAAAGGTGAAATTTGATAAATCTAATTTCTATTTGTCCAAATTTACATCAAACTGGGATGACAGAAAGGACTTTCCCATTCAAACACTTAAGTTACCCAGTTTACCTAGGAAGAAACAAGAACATTTACTACCAAAAACTTGTTGGTTTTAAATTTGTCAAAAATTCTAAAACAAAAAAAATAAGTTTTTGAATCAAGATGGAAGAACGGTTTAAATTAAAATGTTCTGCCAGCTATGCCCTTACACTTATTAACAGTTCTAAAACCAATAAAAGGCACGCTGGACAATATCCATACAATCTTGGCAAAAACATTTCTGGAACATTAGTGATACAGATACAGGAAGAAAAAAGTGTGGAGATCTTATACAAACTTATGCTTCACAAGGTCTGAAAATGGTCTAGATTTTAAAAATCTTCATACCATGGTTCATAGTTTTTCACTAAAACTTTGGTGAAAACTTCAAAAATGTCAATATCTATGGTCCCAAGTCATATGAAACATTCCTGGTCATTTAAAAACATCAAAAACATGGAAAGAATCATTGAAGTTTCAGATCAGGCTATAAATAATTCTTTTTTGCGGATTGGAAAAGGTGAAGTATCCTTCGGAGACACTAATTGGTCTCATTTTTGCCCTTTTTCTCTGTTATGGTCCTCAACACAGCCTATTCCTTTTATAGATGCATCTATCATTAATTTTATTGAGAATAAATCAGTATATATTGAGGATGTTGAGCATGGTCTTCCTGCAGATATCATTATTTTTTTTTAAAAAACAATGTCTTTACATGCAGAGAATGTTTCTTTTTCTGTTAAATCTGCTTATGAGCTTACTAAGACAAAAAGGGATGATATTCCTTCCTTTGAATCCCTATGGTCTAAACTTTTACCAAGAAAAATTAGTTTTTTTTCAATTGGAAGTTGCTTAACAGGCTTCTACCATTACCAGATGTATAAGAAAATTTCAACCTCAATCTCCCTTCAAAATGCATGTTCTGTGAAAATCATACTAAAGATTTACAGCACATTTTCAATTCTTGCAGCTCCATTACTAACCTTTGGAGTATTATAAACAAAAATTAACATTCAAATAGAAGTTTTAATACTCTTTGGGAGATATTCTTTTTTCTATTGGAAGATTAGTCATACATCTGCTGATCTTTTGCATCTAATCAAGATTCTACCTTTTATTGTGGTATGGTTTATATGGTGTGCTAGAAACAAATATTCTTTTGAATCCATTAAACCATATTTTCATCAGATAATCAAGAAAATCCTCTCTCAATTCCAAGATACATTCCTTGCACATAATCTGAAATTCAAAATATCTTTAAGTTCTGGCTTCCCAGTACTTATTTTCTCCAAGAATGTTGATTTCAGGAGTCAGAAGAAAGACATAATCATTCAATGGTAGTTCCCTAGCATATACAAGCTCAATACGGATGGCTCAGTTCTAGGAAATGGTGACTCGGGTGCAGGGGCTTTAATAAAAAATGCATAAGGCCATGTACTCATTGTAGCTTCAAAAGCTCTTGTAAATTATTCATGATTGTTAGCAGAGATTGAAGGTTTAAGACTTGGCTTGGAACTTTCCCTCCAAAAAGGATATTTTAACATTGAGATCGAATGTGACTCCTTATTGTTAGTTAAAATGGTTAGAAGAGAGTTTAAAATTCCATGGAAATACATTTCTCCCCTTAGAGAGATATGGAAAATGCTTGATCAAATATAGGGTATGATCACTCATATCTTTAGAGAAGGTAAAAGTGTTGCTGATAGCCTTGCTAAGCTTGCAAGCACAAATAGGATTACTTCTTCTTTTAATCTCTTCAGCTTATCTCGTTTTATTAGAGGCCTGATTCACTTGGATTCTATATGTTTTCCCTGTATATGTTTATGATGTTTGTTAACATGATCAACTATGATCCTTTTTGTAGAACAAGGTACTGCTCTCCTTTTGTTTTCTATGCTGAAGCTCAGATGGCATACCCTAGGTGTTACCCTACTAGATCATCTCTGGAAACATTCATAAGACTTTTGCAACTGGAATTCAGGCTATTTATGGACACGGAGTAGTTCCTGATATGTGTTTCAAGAGCTGCACTGCTGTTTCATTCCCAGTGATACATAAAATGCTTAAGCAACTTATATTTTCATGTCTAGTACAACAAATCAAGCATCTGAAGCTTCTGGAACAATAATTGATCCACGGAGAATTTGGTTTCACTTGCAAATTAACTTATTACAGCCTCTTCCTCTCTGCATTAATAGTAAATCACCTCGGAGGAAGTGATTTTCAAGTATCTATTATGGGAGGCCACCTGTTTTTGTTAACACATAGGAGTGGAGACAAAAAGTGGAAGGCCATAATAGTTCTCAATATGGGATTAGGGTCATATCCTTTGTTACCATGGGGTTTGGAGACAAAGGGTATGGGTTAAACTACTTACGTATAGCTATTCCACGCTAATTGTACTAGTGGCACATAGTTTTCTCTCAAATAGAGATATGTACTCTTATTCCTCTTTTTTCAGGGCTTGGAAAGTCTAATAAAAAACCCCTCACTGCGGTGAGTTTTAAAAGAATGTTCAAATGTCTAAGCAGTACAACTAAAATCAAGGGGCAAGAATGATAACATTGAAAACAATCGACCCCGACCTATCTAGCAACTCAAAGTAGAGCGTTTCCCCAACCCCGAGTTCCTCTGCATCAAGAAAGTCACTAAAACCCTTTGGGGTCAGCATCCTCAACCTCCTGTTCTCTTAGTAGTGCATGTGATACTCCCTTCCATTGTAGCTCAGCACAAATAGCAACTTGTACGACGGTATGAGCTCCACAATCTGGCTGGAAATACTGAATTATAAATACAAAACCACATTTAGTATGTAATTAATCTATAGAGAAAGTTAATAAAAACTAAAATACATGTGTAACATGAGGGACTTATCGAAATAGGAATTGAAACGAAGTTCGCCTGGGTCAGAGTGCGGACAAAGTGCCGAATGATATTGATGAATGTAGTCCACAGACGATCATCATCCAAATCGCTACGGATCTGCATTGGTCAATGAAATTATTAAAAATTAAATTAGAATATAAGTAATCAAATAAAAGGAATTTAGATCTAAACAAAAAATTGCTCACCTCAAGTGGGCGATGTCGACTAGATTCATCATTGTTAGCCTTGATTCCTGAAATTCATATTGTCACGAATGACAAATATTATGATAGATAGAAAATGGTTCAATAGAAATCGGTTTACTTTATCTTTTTAGTCGGCCAGCCATCGCACTACATGTTGGTCCAAAATATGGCTTGGCCGATATGTATGAGTAATGTCGCTAACATGTCAGTTCAAAATAATGGCATGGTCAATATGTCTAAGAAACGTTGCTCACCCTTCGGTATAACCAATTGCACAACCGAGAAGAGTGTGACGTCTCATATAATAATAAGAACAGAAAATATGCATGGGCGACATCACATGAAAATTGCTCCAAACGAAGGAGAATCAAAGGACCGGCAAGCAGCATTCAAACACAGCAGTTACTCTAAGAACAACAGAAAACCGGAGAAAAGAAAGATCCTGAAGAAAAAAATTGGGCCACATTAATGGGGTAGAACATAATCCATAGGTACTTAAAAACAGAAAACAAGGAACACATTCATACACCATGAACATAACAATTTTAAGAAAAAAAAATACAAAAACGAAAGTAATCAAACTAGAAACCATACCTTTGAGAAGATGGGCAGGAGAACTGTTGAAATTCAGGGGAAAGTTAAATGTTTGAAGTGATTTATGAGGTAGGCTTCATATATAATCGTTATGAATCACTATCAATTCTGCCTCGGCCGGTGCGACGTCGCATAATAGTCGACCATACCGACATATAACCAACGTACTAGCAACATCGTCTATCTTCAATGTGGGGCTCATCATTTTAGTCCACTCGTATAGCAAATGAGCCTATGTTTGACCAAAATTATTTTAATTGGCCCTTGTGAATTCTGCCTCGACATGTGCGACATCACATATCAATCGCTTTTGGCAACATTTGATCGACGTATAACCGATGTCGGTTAGCCTAAAAGTGGGCCTCACCATTTCAGTCCACTATCATAGGAAATGGACCCACGTTTGACCAAAACGAACATAATTGACCTTAATAATGGTTAATAGTATATTATATACTACTAATTGAAATTTATAAATGTTCATGAACTTTATTAACGTCTAGTTTGATCAGAATCAATTTTAGCACAACCGATGAACTTTCAGTAATTACACGTAGATCCTTCCAAGAGGTGGGAGAGGACGAAATGAAAAATTGTCACAATCATGTTGTTTTGATTTAGGCATCAAGGAACTGAGGTATTAGTCCCTCATTTTTATTAGTATTCCATTAATACCATTATAGTGAGCGTTATTAGAACGATAAATTCCACCACATAAAATCACACAAAATTACACATTGTTTCCTTTTATGAATAAAAATGATAATGAAATTCCATCCATTAATTTTTTAAGGTGCTAGTAAGTGGTCTAGAGTAAATTGTAGATGTAAGTATGAAAGGGTTAATTAAAAGATCTTGTGGAAGTCTCTGTGGGATCATGCCAATTTCTTTATCACTTTCAGGGATTATAAGTTTGATTGGGGATGACAAAGGTCCCGTTCGGGGTGATTGGAATCAATTTTGGAACAGCTGGTGTACTTTTCAATTTTTACACTGAGGTCCCTCCAACAAAGAGGGAGAAGTTGAAATGCAAAATTGGAGATACTCATATCTAATTCACTAATTCACAGCCACGATGCTCCGATTAGGTTATGCACGCCAAGATCTTCACGGACAGTATATGACAAACTTTACAAAAATTACATTATGACCCAAACTTTCTTGCAAGTTCACTACGCTTCAGAGCTCTGCACCCGAACATAAGGACAAATGTTTGATATAGGGATTATGCGTACAGTCTAAGATGGATGCAAAACGGGGTAATCGTCCATCATTTTTTTAGTATTTCATTAATACCCTCACGATAAGTGTTATGAGAACGATAATATCCACCACATCGATTCACATGAAATTTCATATTCTTGGTTTTTTTACGAAATAAAAATAATAAAATTATGTCTATCAAATTTTAAAAAGAGCTAGTACATGGTTTAGAGTAAATTGTAGATGATTACTTATAAGTATACAAGGGTCATTCGGGATGAACTTGTGGAAGGCTATGTGGGAATAAGACCAGTTTCTTTATTACCCTGGGTTAGTATAAGTTCGACTGTGGGTGACAGTTTCTTTTCGGAACGATCGTAATCGAGTTTGGGACAACCGGTGTACTTTTAAAAAAAATTCACTTGGGTCCCTCCAACAAATTAGGAGAAGTCGAAATGCAAAATTTGAGGTACCCTTATCTAATTCACCAAGTCACTAGCACAGTGTTCCAATTTGGTCATGCACGGGTCAATGGAATTGGACCAAATCTTCTCAGACAGTGTATGACAAAATGATCCGCCTTCCCTAGGGGTCATTAAATCATTAGGAAATCAATTAACTCGAGGAGATGGCTTCAAAGAGATAAGATTTGTTTGTTGCTCCCATTTCTACAGCTAAGCTACCTAGAGGGTACACAGTAGCAAGACCGCGGTGGTCCACTGAGATGCTAGGAATCTAAAATTTAACTAAACACATCCACGACCGAGTCGTCAATCCGACCGCATGTCAGGAATAGCTAATGTTGAAAAATAGGTTTTAGTAGGTTTAATCTAACAACTACAAGCATAAAAAATCACAAGAGAGTAAAATTATTTTTCGCTGGCACTTGGGGAGTATTTGCGTAACATGACCAGTAATATGTTTTGATCCTATATTCAATCACATTCAAGATATACATGCCTATTCTAATTCTTATGACACGTAGTGTGATCGCTAGTGAACACTTCCCCATAACTGTCATGTAGGGTGTACATGTTTTCTTCCATCAGTACATCCTCCGTAATTAAAGAAGTGCAACAATGGCCCTGCCATTGTGCAGGTTTGATCCTCCCTTGTGCTATTACGTCCCAGGAACTCCACTAAGAATACTTCTCCCTAGGCCTACAAAGGCAAAGATCATTGACTCTATGATTACGAATTATGCTAACCCTAGTTTGCTACTAACTTTATCTATATTCGTAACCCTTCAGGCTAATTTTCCAGCTAAGACTAGTGTACTGTCATCGTAGTGGTAACTCGGTGACCCACATGCACACACCCATACGGTCCCGGACCCCGCTAACCCTTTTGCATCTAGGTTTCTTTTCCCCGGGGGATATGAATAAGTGATCCAATATGAAATTAGACTACGGTGTGTGCCAATATTAGTGTAACAATAATGAAATTGTCAAAAATATGAAGAACAATCCAACACAATAATCATAAGCACAATAGGAAAGACAGATCTATAGAATCTCCCAAAAGAAATACCAAGTCACAAATACAAATATAAACCCCAAGATAAATATATAATCCCAAAGCATTAAACGCAAGTATTTCATTGGATTCAATGCCCTTGGGCAAACAAGAAAAAAAGAAACTAGAAAGAAATTTTAGTCCCTTTCTCTCTCAACCTACTCTTAGGAGAATGGAAAAAAATGAACCAAAATTATACCCAAATAGACATAGGCTCTTATATATAGTAGTAGGGAATTGAGTCTTGAAAAAGGCCCAAAATGAGGCTAGAAACCCTAGCAGCCAAAATTGGCACAGGCCGTGCTATAGCACACGACCCGTTGGCTGTGTATGACACGACCTGTGTCTCTTGGCACGTCCGTGCCGGTTAGGTCTGGCATGACCTGTGCTGACTGACACAGACTGCTGGCTGGGGCTCGGTCATCCATTTTCAGAGGAGAGCATCGACGTCGTTCGGCATGGCCCATCGGCTGGGAGTCTTTCTCGATCAGTTAAACATCGCAAACCGTGTGAATCTTCATGGACCACTGCCTGGGTGTTTGATTTTCACTTCTAAATAGTGCAGACTGTGTAAATATTTGTAGGTCATCAGCTGGGAGTCGATTTCTAAGCAAAATGATGGAGTGGCCGTGTCGATCTTCACATCCCGTAGGCTGGTCTTCAAGTCTTGAAATGGGGTGACATTGGCCATGTAAAGTGGCATGGCCCGTGTCCATACATAGCCTCTAGAGTGTCGGGTTGGCACGAGCCATGTTGGAGCAGGAACCTCGTGGAGATTTTATGATACATGGTCCATGCTGAGGGTCCCTGACACGACTCGTGTTGGCTGGTGCAAACATGCCAAGACTTGAAGAGCTGAACTTTGACTCCTTTCTTTTTCTGGATTGATTCCATCTACTACAACATTTTGACTCGTGGCCTTCTGTCTACTACCATTCTTACGAATGGCCTTCTAATATCTACTAACACCCTTACGGATGACCTTTTACAATGTTACGATGAAGTGCTCATGAGCAACCTACTAGCAAGCTCACAAAAGAAGATATAGGTGCTCGTGAGGACAAAGTGTCCATTAGATCTAATTAATTCTACATAACTTGGGATTTAGATAAGAAAACCAACAACAGTCCTCTAAACCCTTTGTAATGTAAGCCTAACTAAAACTAGCAATCAACCAAACAAAACATAATAACAAGTGTGTCAAATGCATTGCTTAACACATGAATAAAGGTGAAGATCACTAGGATGGCCTTGTCGAGGTTATCGGGTTCCTTTCTTGGAGTTTGAACAATTTCCTCTCTATTGACCTTAACATCTCCGGGAGAATAATCTGATCCTCTTGATGGCAGGGTCCAATCGGGCATCAAATCATCTGAATTTTCCGGAAGAACAAGGCCAGTCTATTGGATCAACTTACTAATTAGAATATCTTGTTGATCAATTCGTTTGTCTTAGAGAAGTGCTAATTTTTACAGGATGTGGATTCTCGATGATTCAGCACAATCGTAGAATTGAACGATGTGAAATGCCTCTCATTGGGTCAAGAACACACTCACTCCCCTAGCACGCCCCAGGTGGTCAGGTTTTTCCGTAGTTCACAAAGGATGTTCTGCTTATTCGTTGGAAGAAATTTCCCTTCTGGTTGATCATTCTTCAATTTTGCCTAAGTTTAAAAATTGGATTAAAATGTTAGTACATGTTGACGTATAATGTATTGAAGAGAAAGAAAATTCACTAAAACCATTTATTACCACTCGTTCTACAATTGTTTTTTCCTCCATCCTTGACCTATACACCATTTTTGTTTTGTTGGCCTTTTAGGAATATATCACACCTCTCAATTTCTTCGACATTGACCGGTTGCATGGAAGCCTTTACCTCATCTTCGGTCATCCCAGCCTCGATTGCAATTTACACATCTCTTTCTTGCACTAAATTGATTGCCGCCAAACCATAACCCCCACGGCTCAATCGGTGAGGAATTACATTCTTCTTGGCAAGGCATTGTTTTTCTTTCCTCATACCCTAAGTTAAGATGTTAGAGTTATTTCATCTTTATAGACATGTTAATCTAAATACTCTAAAATTTAAAATTTATTTTACTAATGTTATCCCTCTTCTCCAAGGCCCTTGATTCCTTACGAAGACTCTAGACACGAATTGATCCAAAATTAACCCTCAAGATTTTGAACAAATCAATATTTATGAAGCTAACTAGCCCACGGGATTAGTTCATAAATCAGAGGTATTTGTACTTAGTTAACCCGCGGGATTAAGCAAC
>JAUOBV010285560.1:0-11212 GCA_032360425.1 Rubia occidens
ACTCGATAAAACTCCCTTTTCCTCGTGGACGAACCCGACTTGCTACTATTTACTTTCTAGTAGTATAGCCGCAATTAGGACTATAAATACTATCTTTGAGAGGCACGACGACGGCCTCCCAGTTGGGTTGAGCGCAAGCATAACCATTTGTGAAATGTGGCTCATGCTTTACGCTCTCAGGTTGATCTCCCGATTGAATTCTTGGGAGAATGTGTTCTTACAGCTGTATATTTGATTAACCAGACACCAAAAAAGAAATTCGATGGTTGCACTCCATTTTAGTTGCTCTATGGACGCATTCCAAATTACAAGCTTTTTGCGGGCATTTGGTTCGGAGTAGGTTTTTTCTTCATAGCTGACGTGCTCAACGCGATGTCGGCTGCACCACCACATGTACCTCCTGAAGATCTGCTGGCTTCACCATCGTTATCAGATGTAGCGTCTCCTCCGTCTACTTATGACCCGTCGCCTGCCTCACCGATTTCATCCCCTGCAATACCTCCTACGCCGAGCTACCTCCTCCCCGGCAGAGTGTTTGAGATCAACCTCTTGCTTATTTAGAACATTATGGCTACTCTGATGCTGATATTAATACCTCCTCACTGCTACGATCGCACTTGCATCGTCACAATCCTCAGGTGTTCTCTATCCTTTAACTGATTTTGTAATTGCGATAGATTTTCTAGTACACATTCTAGATTTTTGGGTGCAGTAACTTCTTGTGCAGATCCCACCAGTTACTCTGAGGCGTCGAAGCATGCTCACTGGCGTGATGGTATGACTGCTGAGATTGATTCTCTTGAGTGCAATAAGACCTAGACTTTAGCTCCTCTACCTCTTGATAATACTGCAATTGAATGCAAATGAGTGTATCGTACCAAGTTCAAGTCTGATGGTGCCATTGAGCATCATAAAAATTGTCTGGTGGCTCTTGGAAATTGTTAGAAAGAAGGAATTGACTATACTGAGACATATGCACCTGTTGCTAAGAAGAGTTTAGTTCACCTATTTTTATCTGTTGCAGTCATTCGTGGTTGGGAACTTCATCAGATGGATGTGCATAATACTTTTTACATGGTGATTTACATGAAGAGGGTTTATACGCCTTCCACCGGGCTATCATGCGCTCCCTGGCCAGGTGTGTTGCTTTCAGAAATATCTTTATGGTCTTCGAAAAGACCCTCGCAATTGGTTTTCCAAATTAGCTCAGGCTTTACGTGAATTTGTTTTTGTTCAGAGTAAGGCAGATTACTCTCTATTTGGTTTTACTCGTGGCTCAGTTTCTTTGCATGTACTTGTGTATATGGATGATTTGGTCATTACTTGTAGTTCTTCGTCGTTCATCTCTGAATTCAACAAATACTTGAGCTCTTGTTTTTATATGAAGGATTTTGGTACACTTAAGTATTTCTTAGGAATAGATATTGCAAGAAGACCGGATGAGATGTTAACAGAATATCTTATCTGACATAGGTTTATTGGCTTCTAAGTCGACTGATTTTCCTATGGAACAATAACATAATCTTACGAAAGTTGAAGGCCCCATTCTAATGGTTGGTTGCCTCATTTACCTTACTATTACTCATCTAGAGCTTAGCTATTCATTTCATACGCTTGCTCAGTTTATGAAGTCTCCTTTTGCCCTTCATTGGCAAGCTGTGATTCGAGTTCTCCAATACTTGAAGAGTTATTCTGGTCAAGGTTTATTTATCTCGTCTCGTAGTTCTTTACAGTTGACTGCTTAATGTGATTCTGATTGGGCTGCATGCCCTATTACACGATGCTCTATTTCTGGATACTTTGTGATGATTGGTGATTCTCTGGTTTCATGGAAGACCAAGAAGCAACCTACAATTTCTCGTTCTTCTGCTGAATCAGAGTATCATGTCATAGCTGTTACTTGTTGTGAGTTGTTGTGGCTTAAGTCTTTGCTTGGAGACTTAGGTGTTGTACATTTTTGTCCTATGCGACTATTTTGTGATAGTCAATCGGCTCTTCATATTGCAGAAAATCCAGTGTTCCATGAATGTACGAAGCATAGAGTTTGATTTCCATTTCGTCCGTGATCTTGTACAGTCTGGTACTGTTGTTACCCATCATATCCGCACTTTTGATCAATGTGCAGACTTGTTCACTAAGGCTCTCATATGGAATCAGTTTCATTCACTACTAGGTAAGTTGGGCATTTATGATCCTTATGCTCCAACTTGAGGAGAGGTGATGAGGAATATAAATATTACTTGTAATTGTAATTAAATTATATATCATTTTCTTTTTCTGTGTAGGTCTTTTGTACGTCTATATAATGTAACCCACACCATGAATACAAACACCTCATTACCCTTCTATTTCCCATGGTATCAGAGCCTAGAATCCTGAAACCTAAACCCTATATTTTCCGCTACCATTTCCTCAAGCTACCGCCGCCACCGACGATCACACGTGACATCTACGTGTCATTGCCGCCTTGAACCTAGGTCACTATTTGACCACCAGATCACCGACCGCTACCGCCATTGCTGAGCTACTGCAGCCGCCAATCCGATTTGCTGCTTTCTGATCCCGTACACTCCATATATGACTTCCATACGTCACACCCGAGTCTCACACGCTGTCTCCTATTCTTCCAAGTACTGTGTTATCTTACCACCGATCTAATTTTTTACCGTAGATCTGATCTGATCCGATCCTTCTACTATTATCTCTGCCTACCGCTACCTGCTACTGCAGCCCGATCGATTGATTTCTACCAATCTCCAACATGTCGAATCCTGAATTTGATGTCGTTGCTACTACTGCTAATGCATTTGAATGCTGCTCTACTGGTTGTAACTGATACTATTGTTGCTGCAACTTCTACCGCTACTCATGCTGAATCCCGTTCGATGGCGATTTGTTTTTTTTAAATTTTTTAACGATTAGCAATTTCATAATATTATTCACAAGTTGGGAGTTCTTGATCATCATGCTCCAACTTGAGGTAGGGTGATAAGGAAATAAAAACCCTTTCCTTGTAGGAAAGGTTATAAATAGAAGTTACCTTAGAGAATTAGTTCCATTATATGTTAGGTTAGATGGTAATTTCCTTATAGACTTTGGAATCATATTCTTGTTATATTTTGGTTTGTTGTAGCCCTATGTATTGTGTTCCTCGTCATTGATGTGATATCAATGCACCATGATAAAGTCTTTTAAATTTTTATCACAAACTTTGACAACATATTTGAATAGATATATAAACAATAATATTATCTCATGTGATATTGTTAGATTCGTCGTAATAAGCAATTTCTATGTATCAACTTTTTATATGCCGTTATTATATGTAGTTAAACATATTAACGGTAAAATATGTTATTGAAGATCGTGAAAAAGATTTTGTGCAGTCTATGTTGTGATGGAGAAAGTATATAGTCCCTCTGTCTTGAATAATTGGCTCACTTTCTATTTTCGTCCGTCCCACATAAAATGACACATTTTAATTCTTACCCAAAATGGTAAATAATACGTTGTAAAATTTCTACAATATTCTCTTTAACATTAATAATTTTTTGACTGGACCTACCATTTGCCAAAAACATCCTTATGTTTCCACAATTATTCTCTGCCACATCAGCTTACATAAAATACTGAGGTAAAAGTGTATGTGCCAATTATTTCGGGACGAGGGGAGTATATATAGAATAATATAATGTTTGTATAGGCCGTCCTTTCAGATTTCCAACCTATCATGGCCTCCCAATCTTGCCTAAGTTGCCTTTTCACATTTTGACCTAGCAAGATTTTTTCTTCTTTTTCAAATGAAAATGCTCTAAAGAGAGCTATTTGCTATGCAAAGCAACTACAAATCATAAGTATCATCTAATTTCCCTCCCCCACACTTAAAAATTGCATTGTTATCAATGAATGTACACATTCTAGAACACATGTCAGTGATAGGGAATGAGAAAACACTCACAATGAGAAATGAACATCAAAATCCAACCTCAGTGGCACAATCATGGAATCTAATAAACAAACTATCATCACTACAATATACTACCCATACCATCTAATCAAGCAAGTCCAATCCCAACCACTATCATATACCACAAATTGAATAAAGCATTGAAATCGCAATGGATGGTGTAAAGTCATGTGTGCATTTATTATTTAATTGACATCTGTGAACTAATTTGGAAATGTAAAATAAAACTTTCCATGTTGGAGCATACGAAAGGTTGAAGTCTAAATGGATTTAACCGATTAAAGATATTGCGTGAATATTGAAGTATGGAAGATTGAAGATTTTGCAATATATTGATTTAGGTGTGTGATTGAAGCATATTATATTTATGGAAAATCCTTATTTGCAAGGAATTGGATTTATGGAATATTATGGGCTACATTGAGATAAGGAAAATTGATTTATTCAAGCGATTGTGATATGCTTCAGAAGAAAATATGAAATCAAAATATTGTTGAGACAAGGAGATCTCATGGACTATAAATAGATGGCATCATGATTGTGTTACTTACAAACTTAATCGCTAAAATCTGCATCCAGATTTTCTATCTTTTTGAGAGTACTGCGAGAGCCAAAATACATATGTTCCAACATACAATAACCTGTTGATCAAGTTCATAATCGTATACCTTAATTTCTCAAGTGGAGGAGATCCAGCGTCAGAGAGAGCCAGATCAAGGCGGATTGTTAGCAAGGGGAGCTTGCGGAATAGACATGTTATAATTAGATAAGATATGTATAATTGTATGGTGTACTTTGTATTTTATTTTCTGATTAGTGAATTTATTTTGAATTGGGTCAGACCCCGCAGATGTAGGTAATTTTCACCGAACTACGTAACCAAGTCTTGTGTGTTCATGCTTTACTTTATTGCATACTTGGTTAGATAGGATATGTTGGAACACTGAATTAATAAGGTAAAACCAAATTTTCATTTGGTATAGAGCTAAGTCACTTATTCTTACCATGGTTGTGTCAAGGAAAGTGTGATCCGATTTTACCAATGACGATCAAAGAAAGAGCCTCTGTGTCTTGGCCACCACTACTGGAAGACACGCATGAGAGTTTTCATAAAACCATGGGGTGAACTAACTTGGCATTATGTTGAAACAGAATGGAATCCACCAACTGAGGAAGCAGAATCTAGTTTAAAAGAATGTGAATCGAGTTTGAAAAAACTTAAACTCAAAGCTAAGTCATCATGGACTGCAGATAATCTAAAGACTTCAATGGCGAATTCCAAAGCATTAAATGTTATCTTCGCAGCAGTGGATGAAAATCAGTTTAAACTCATCTCCACATATCATTAGGCTAAGAAAGCATGGATATTTTGCAGACAGTGAATGAAGGAACAAGTCGTGTACGTCAATATAAACTACAAATGTTGGCCACAAAGTTCTAAGAATTAAAATGAAGGAGGATGATACTATTGCTATGTTCAATGGAAAACTGAGAGACATTACCAATATGGAAATTTAACCTTAAATTTTTTACAAGGAGTCCAAACTGATGAAAAAGACTTTGAGATAACTTTCTCAAAGATTTTCTATGAAAGTTGCAGCAATAGAAGAAACAAGAGATGTGGCCACCATGACTCTAGATGAATTAATGGGACCACTGCAAACCCTTGAGATGACATTGGAACATGCTACAAAGAAAGTTAAAAAAGAGTTGGCTTTCAAAACCTCATCATCGATGGTGATGATGGTGTGAAAGAACTTGCATTTATCACTAATAATTTCTCATAACTTAGAGGACAAACTGAACAGTTGAAATTGAATCTAAGTTCAGCAACTAAGAGAGCTGAAATGACTGAGGCAGCATTTATCAAGTTGAACACTGGAAAGGAAAAACTAGAAGATATACTGACTACGGGGAGGAATTATGGGAATCAACAAAGTATATGCTATGACAAGCCTCTGAGCAGCACTGTAGACTTCAAGTCAGAAGTTCGAGACATGAATAGAAAATCGATCAAAACACAGCTGCGGTTATTTGGAGCTACTGCATCTATCAAGGCCACACAGAGGATCAATGTTTCAAACTACTCAGAGACATCATGAATGGATGAAAATTATCTGCATGTTCAAACATAGATAATGTCCAACGATCAAACATGGTCAGAAAGGTTTGGGTTCCTAAACACATGAATATCTGTCTTGTTGCTCACACTTCTCTTATTGCATATTCTAGAGACTCTTGGTATTTTAAGAGTGTGCGCTCTTGACATATGACTGGAACTCAAGAATATCTGACAAATTAAATCATACGATGGTGGATTTATCACTTTTGGTGATGGAAAGAAGAGTCGATTAGTTGGAAAGGGTGAGTTGAAGATCGAAGGGTGCCCTATCTTTACAAGTGATCATCTTGTTGAAGACTTGAAGGAAAATCTGTTTAGTAATAGTTAGCTGTGTGATAACAATATGACTGTAGCGTTTCATAAAGACAAATGCATAGTGAAACATGGGGAAGATAAAGTACTATCATGTATTCGATCTTCAGACAACTGTTACCTGCTAGAACAAGAAGTGAAGTGTCTAAGATCGAAACAAACTGAAGGAACCCTGTGGCAAAGGAAGCTTGGCCATATTAACTATAAAGCTGAAGATTTCCAACCTAAAGGCAATATGAGGTATGCATACACTCACTGACAAAAAGAGAATTGTGTGCGGACCATGCCAACAAGGTAAGCAGATTCGGTCACCTCACTCATCAGTTCAGTATATCACTACCTCGAGAACACTTGAATTACTACATATGGATTATATGGGTCGTGTCAATAAAAGTTTATTTTTGTGTGTTGATGACTTTTCAGGATATACTTGGGTGGCATTTTTTAAAGAAAAATATGATAATATTGATGTTTTTAGAAGCTTGGTGATCAAATTACAGACATAAAAAGGAAGTCCAGTTGGAAAGATTGTCATAATTCATAGTGATCATGGCATGGAATTCAAGATCTCTCAGTTTAGCTATTTCTGTGATAAACTCAGTATTCAGCCTGAATTTTCTGCACCAACACTCCTCAGCAGAATGGCATTGTGGAATGAAAGAACATGACTCTGCATGAAGTGGCTCGAGTCATGCTAGCTGAGAAAGGAATTCATAAGAAATGGTGGGAAGAAGCCATCAACACAACTTGCTACACTATAAATCTGTTTACCTTCGTCCATTCAAGAGCAAAACTTCATATGAAATTTGGAAGGGCTCATATTTCATATGTTTGGAAGCATGTGTTATATTCTCAAAGATAGAGATCAACTAGCAAAGTTTGACAATCGCAGTGATGTTGTAATTTTTCTTGGATATTCTGTGAACAACTGTGCTTATCGAGTTTACAAATCTTCATAAAAATGTTCTTATGGAATCGATAAATGTTGTTGTGGATGATTTTGATGATAAACAGGTATCAAGTAAAAGAAAAGATGAGCTATACTATGTTTCAACACAGAACAATCCGCCTGACCAGTCAGACTATGTTGGAACATCTAAACATTCAGATAGTCATACTCAACTTGAAGAAGTAGAGTATGTTGGAACATCCATTCCTACTGCGACATAGCAAGTTCCAACAGTGGTACAACCTGAACCAAACATCAACAGAACTCGTACAATCCCTTGAGTAAACTACAGAAAGCTTGCAGGATTACAGTACTTCATCTTTCTCATTGAACCTAAAAATTACAAGGAACCTCTACTTAATGAATAATGGATTGCAGCAATTCAAGAAGAACTTGGGAAATTTGAATGAAATGATTTATGGCATCTCACTCCTCAACCAAAAGGTGTAAATGTTATTGGCACAAAGTATATCTTCAAGAACAAGTCTGATGTTGATGGTCATATTACAAGGGATAAAGCAAGATTGGTTGCTCAGGGATATACTCATGTTGAAAGAGTTGATTTTGATGAGACATTTACACTAGTTTCTAGGTTAGAATCCATTCAAATTTTACTTGCTATTGCTTACACTATAAATTTCACGTTGAACCAGATAGATATCAAAAGTTCTTTCCTAAATGATGTGGTAAATGAAGAAGTGTACGTGGAACAACCCAAATAATTTGAGGACCCTCACTTTATACATTATGGGTATCGACTAAAAAGGCCTTGTATGGGTTGAAACAAGCACCAAGGGTGTGGTATGAGCGACTCACTAATTTTCTTCTTTAGAGGGAGTAGATTACACCTTGTTTGTGTTTAACAAATCATCAAATATTTTGATTGCTCAAATTTATGTTAATGATATTTTGGTTGGCTCTACTTCATCATCTAAAGTATAGGATTTTGTAGCTTTGATGCAGACTGAATTTGAGATGAGTATGGTTAGAAAAACAACCTATTTTATAGGACTTCAAGTGAAACAAGAAAAGTGTGTTCTTTTTATAAATCAAAGTAAGAATACCTTGAATTGGGTGAAGAGGTTTGAACTGAGTAATTCTCGAGTAGTACGAACACCAATTGGGCTACTGGAAAATTGGTGAAGGATGGGAAAGGGGTTGGAGTTGATCACAAATTGTACATGAGTATGATTGGGAGTCTGTTGTATCTTACAATCTAGATATATGTTTCAGTGTAGGAGTATGAGCAAGATTTGAGGCCGATCCTAAGGAATCTCACTTGACCGCAATCAAGAGGATAATTCGATATGATAATGGGACTTCTGAGTATAGAATCTGGTCTTCTAAAAACCAACACTCTCATCTAGTTAGTTATAGTGATTCTGATTGGGCTGGTAATACTGATGATCATAAAAGCACCACTAGTACATGTTTCTTTATTGGTACGAATATGGTATCGTGGTGGAGTAAGAAACAAAATTCGATCCCCTTATGAAATGCTGAAGCCGATTATCTTGCTGTTGGAAGTTGTTGTGCACAACTATGGTGGATAAGACAAATATTGAATGACTATGGAATTAAAGAAGGACCACTAAATGTGTTACGTGAAAACAAGTGTGCAATTGATACAACAAAAAAATTAGTTCAACATTCTCGAACAAAGTACATTGATGTAAAACACCATTTTATTCAAGATCTGGTTGAAAGGAAGGAAGTGGTTGTTGCCTATGTTCCAACATCTGAGCAATTTGCGGATATTTTTACAAAAAAAATTGGACTCTACAGCTTTTGAGCTCCTCAAGCAACACTTAGGTGTATGTCGAGTTTAAGGTATTTTCACATTAGCTTTTATCCAGTTTTTAGAATTTGTAGAATTTGTGTATATAAATTCAGAAAAACACAAAAAAATATTAAAAAAGAAGCAAATGTGAATGAAAAATTATAAGAAAATGAGTTATCTTGGAAGTTCAAGGAGTTGTGACTTGAGTTGATAAGTGGGAAAAGGTAATCATAGCTGCTCTTGGAAAGGTAAAAAGAGAGGCACGGTTAATGAGGTGAAAAAGGGAGAAGTAACTCTAGGTTCAAAATTTCCCATCTCTCCACCTTTCCTCTATTTTGTCTACCATATTCATTGTCCCTTACCATTTTTCGAATTTGGAAGCTTTGTTGAGTAAATATAACCAAAAACTTTGGAATTTCTTGCGCACAATATTATTGAGAATTTGTGGTATGTTGAAACACAAACTCTTTTCACACTAAAATCTTTTGCCGCAAAATCTCTCAAGCCCAAAAACTACCACTACCGAATAAGAAATTAAAGTGGATGCATGCAATGAAATTGTGTCGTTCAATGTAAGAGCTCAGTGGCCAAGTAGTTCACTCATGATCATCCCTTACATACCTATGGTAACTCATCTGGATCCTTCTGGTGCTCCCATGATTAAGTTGAATGGTATGGAGTTCAGGTCTGTGTTGAAATTTTATACTGGCATAGGCTGAATTATTTAGCTATAGATCTGACTGGGGTTAGATACCTTAAATGGAAGTTACTTGAGGTGGACATGGATGGACTAGTAGTATCTGGAGAGTTTGATGGTATTGAGAAAATTGAAAAGTGTAATCCTAAGCTGATTAAGGGGTGTTTCATTAAGACGAATGAAGAAGAGTATTTTAATGTGTACAGTATTGCTACTATGCCGTGTCATGTTCACTTAGAGGAAATTGAAACCCCTGTGGTAGAGAAGACCAAGGAGAAAGAGGAAAAGGTAAAGAAGTTGAAATGATAGGTTAGTGTGCCCTTAATAAAGCCTTGTGATCATAGAGTTGGGAAGAGGAATGGTGTGTTGAGAGCATCATCTATAATCGAGATTGCTGAAAGTGATGATGAGAGATGTTTTGGGTATGTTCCAACACAGGAAGCAGGGGGAGGTTTTGCTGTTTCCATGGAGATTGATGAACATGAGCTAGGGTTCATGGATACTGTTATGGTTGGTAAGGATTATCAATTTGAGAATGTTGATGAAGCTAACACCTCTGCTCATGTGGAGGAATCATAAGTAGGAGAGACAGGGGGAGATGACCTTATGCTTGAATAAGCGGAGTATATTGGAACAAAGGAAGCAATAGTAGAACCTGAGCAGACATAACATGTTCCAACACAGGAGCCTGATCTGACTTACTCTAGTGATGAGGTCTTGCATGAGTTCATATGTACCTGAGTTAGGAAGGATAATAGGAAGGAGCCTGCACCTGAGTCCTCTTATCTAGCCAAGAAGAGCAAGAAGGAGGCTCCTACTCCAGCACCAAAGTAGAAGCCGACACTACCTCCACCTCCAGTAAGTGGTGCTTTCTTAGAAATTTATTATGATGTAATTGTAAGGAGATGGGAAAGGTATTTTCTTAGAGGAATATTATTTCTAAGAGGTCAGTAGATCTAGTGGCATACAGGGAGAGTGGTTTTTCAGACTTCCTAGACTATCTAGGGATGATGACAACAACCATGCTGTACCAGGATTATAATAACCAGTTGGTTTTTTAGGTTTACTTGAACCTGATGGCTGGAAATCTTGATGAGGATTCCCCTTGGTGTGATAGGGTGTTTGTGAGAGGCAAGGCAATAAATTTATCCGCAGCAAAGATTAATATATTGTTGGGGCTGAAAACTCCAGAGTTTGATGGAGTATTTTCTGAAGAGTTGGGGGTTACAGATGACCAGATCTAGTCTGATATTTCTGGTGGATTTAAGACTCGGTGGCCAGCTACTGGATACTCTCAAGCCTCATGCATGTCCTTCAGGTTCTTCAGTCTCTATCAGATAGTAGTAAACTACTAAATGCCCTAAATAACAGCCATTATCCTCACT
>JAUOBV010285882.1:0-11209 GCA_032360425.1 Rubia occidens
TTTAAAAAAATACTTGACACTTCCTGAATTACCACCATTTATTTCATGTTCGCTTTGCTAAAAATCATCAAGTCATTAGCAAAGAGAAGGCACTGAACCTTAGAATTCTTACACTTCATGTGGTAGTCAATTAACTTCCTATAAAAATAGGATGCTAACAATCTCTAAAAGTATTCCTTTGACAGCACAAAAAGTAACGGAGATACTGGATCACCTTGCTTCACCCATTTCATAGCTATAAAAGGATTTGTACACCCACCATTCAGAGAAATACTGAAATATGAGCTTTCAAAACACCTTTTAATCTGGAGAATGAATACCGTAGGGAATTTCATACTCCACATTAAATCATATAAAAAATTCCAATCCAGACTATCAAAAGTTTTCTGGAGACCTACTATCAGCATACAGCTAGAAGCTCTAGTATCTTTCCAGTTATATGTGTGCAGTAGCTCATAAGTAATTAAAATAGAACCTTGATTCTCAAAGATCAAACAAGGTAAGACTGTTATAAAACTGGCTATAAAGATCAAACAAGGTAAGACTATTATAAAATACTGTTGAGCAGCAGGAGATTGGCCTGTAATCAAATGCTGATTGAGGATTTTCCTTCTTTGGTAGCAAGGTTATAATGGTTTTTTTTAAAGATTATTAGGTAGTGTATCATTTTTGAAGAAACCCTGCACTGCTGTAGTTACATCCTTCCCAATTTTTTCCATGTATCTTTGAAGAAATGACTTGTGTAGCTATCATATCCAGAACATTTTTGGGCTTAATTCGTTGTAGATCTGTATACACTTGTTTCTTAGTTACTAGTTTGATCAGTTCTAGTTGTTGGGATACATTCATAATTGAACCCTTTGCAATCACATTCTCCTCAATTTTCAGCTTCATAGGAATGGAAATTCCTAATAAATTTTTGAAATGCCCCATCAATAGATTTTCCACTTCCTCATTGCCTGTCACTAATTTTTCATCCTCCATTAAACAAAGTATGTGTTACTTGTATTGCTTAGTTTTCATAAAGTTATAAAACAATATGGAATACTTATCTCTTTATCTAAGCCAGCCACACTTTGGTTTTTTGTAATAAGAACTGCACCTCAGCTTCATAGTTCTACATAGCCTCATTTCTCAATTCATTTTCCTCCATTTTCAAAGCCTGATCCCAAGGTTTTTCCCCCATCCTCTCCTTGATTTTTTCCCCAATTTTTAACTAACAGCATCTGATCTTAGCCTAATATCACTGAAGCTTTTACTATTTAAGGCCTTCAGAGGGTGAAGAAGTTTCCTTAAGTTATCAAACAATCGGTGCAGATTGCTCACTGGATTTTCATCCCAAACTTCATTAACTGCTTCCATGAATTCATCTTAAACAGTCCACATATTATAGAACTTAAAGGGATTTTTTTAAAACTTTTTGAGTCATAGAGTTAACATGTACCAGCAATGGTTTGTGATCAGATATGCTTTCTGCCTTCACCAAGCATCGAGATTCAACAAATTTATCTATCCATTTATGATTAACCATGATTCTATCAATTTTTGAGATTACTCTTTGATCTCCTATTACACCAGGTGAAGTCTGATCCATAGGTTTTCATTTCCACCAACTGCAGTGTTTCAACAGTGTTCCCGAAGTCTTCAATTTCACTTTCATTCACAGGATTTCCACCCTCTCTATCCTCCAAGTATAAGGGGGAGTTAAAATCCCCAATGATCATCCAGGGTTAATCAATAGTCATCTCTTTCAATACATTCCACAATGGCAGCTTTTATTTACCTGTATTTTCTCCATATACAAATGTGAAGCAAGCACTGATATTTAGGCCCTTCAAATTACATTAAACTAGCATCCATTGAGATCCTTTAGAAATCACTGCAACATCATACATGTCTTTCCTCCTTCCAATCAGTATTCTTCTTCTATTAACACAGTCATTATTTGAGGAGAACTCCCAGCCTCCACAAATGTTCCCCCAAAGTTTTTTTCATTTTCTAACTTAAACTTTGCCAGTAGTTTGAAATATAATAATTAGAAGACATAGATCAACCTATTTTAGGTATTTCTTTAGAAAATTGAAGATGAATATTACCATCAGTAGTTTGAACTACTTGAGAGATATGTGTGTCTATCCTTGTTTGGACAGGAACAGCTTTCTCAATTTTCCAATTATCTGGGTACTCGATTTCATCCCAACTAATTGGTCGTCGAGTAATGATTTTGGACCGATTGGCCAAATTGATTTCTATTAAAGCCGCTTGTCTTTTCCTTTTATCATCTATAGTTTTGCAATTTGGATTCATGGTATCCAAGACATGAAAATAGATTCGATAACAGATACATATGACCTCAGTTTCAGGCATGTAATTATACCCATGAGCTTTTACATCTAATGTTAAAGCATGCAAAATATTTCGTTCAGATAGAGATAATGTTAAATTGGGTTTAACATCAAAATAAACTAGACCATAGGCCAGGCTGGATTGCATAGCACCCATTAAAGATTCTCTCCAATATGAATTTCTAGCATCGCTAAGGACTGCAATAAAAATTTCGGGGAGACCTTCCATAGTCAAAGGTTTAAAAGCAATTTGCACCAAACCAATATGTAAAAATTTGTAAAAAAGCTTTTGATATCTTTCAATATCAATATCAGAAAATAACTGAATAGTTTTTTCTTAATTATCCATTTGGATAGATTTTTCAATAGTTTTTATAATATGCTTATTTCTAAAAATTTAAAAAAAATACCACAATTATAAATTTTCCTTGTAGAAGCTAATGGAGCTGTCCATTTGTTCAACTCATCAAGCTGTTGTGGAAGTTCATATTCTTTCGATCTGGCATTCATAATATTATGTTTATAATTTTGTTTAAAAATATTCAAATTCATTTGAATTGATCATGAACTGTGCTATCTACAAATAACTCTTTACTACCATGGCTCTGATACCATCTGGGATAAGGCCTCTAGATTAATTAACGGATTTACTTCAGGCCATTCTCTTCTTGAGCATTCTGCTTCATTTTCAGCTCCAACTTCCCCTGTTCAATACATATTTAGCAGGCTGATCATATTTTTCCTCCACTAGCTGGATATCCTTTTTCTCCACATGGATATACTTCTGGACCATCTTCTCCTTAACTTGTTCAGTTTTCTTCCTGCATTCTTCAGTTACATGCCTCAACACCAAACATCAACTACACTTACTTGGCTTCCATTCGAAGATCGGTTTCTGCCTTTGAAACACCTCATTCTCATCAATATAGTCAAAAAAACTCAGGCATTGCTTCACAAAACTTCATCTCTAGTTGAACCCTTGCATAATTCATCCATTCCAGATTTAAAGTAGCCCCGTCAAGCATTAGAAGCTTATCTACAAGACTGAGAACGGTACTTAGAATTTCAGGTGTCAAGTTTTCAAGATTGAGTCCTGGTAGCTGAACCCAAACTGACACACTTAAAGGGGCATCATAATTCATACCTATCTTCCCGGGTTTTATCAGTACTAGCCATCCACTCAGATATGTAAATCCTTACTTTACTGCAATGTTTCTCTTCATTTTCAAATCTGATTAAGAACACCCCATGTTTAATCATTTAAAGTTGTAGCTTACCCAGACCTCTCCAAATTCTGTTCACAAAGCCTTCCATCACAATAAAAGGTGGATTCATACCTAATATTTGACAGACTACAACAGATTCCCAATTCTTAATGTTTTCATCAACACTTGACTTCAAAATTTTCCCCAATATTTTAACATAAACTACAACAGGTTCATAGAATTTCATTCCAACTGATTTATGTTTAAACAGATCTGACCAGTTCTCCTTTTCTACAGTTTTTTCTTCTATTTCAGATTTCATAACATCATCACCCCATTTAAGACATTTACTTAAAGGATTTTGCCAACCCTGCTAACTACAAATAACTCTTTACTATCATGGCTCTGATACCATCGGGGATAAGGCCTTTAGATTAATTCACGAATTTAGTTCAAATTCATACTAACTTAGTTAAAACTTAGATCAATTCACGAATTTACTTCAAATCCATACTAACCTAGTCACGACTTTTGCCAATGCTAAAATGGCTGAAAACAATGCCTAAAACACTTTCACACAGCTAAAATGGAAGACACCGGCACCCGCGCAGAAATCGCGTAACTAAGCAGTATTTTAATGAAACCGTTTACGAATTCAATCTAAGTAATACCTAAGCAGTACTTTATTGAACCGTATTATGAATATAATCTATAAGCCTTATTTTAATAGGACTATCATGCATGGAGAAAGAGTATTTGCAGATAGCAGAGGCTCATTAGCCTATCATCAGGAAGATAGAATACAAAATAAAAGGAAATATGTACCTGGGTTGTGCTCAGCCCAGAGCGGAAATGTAAAAACTTCTATGTATTTACTAAGATATTTACAATGCTTGGTATGAGAGTTCCAAGACTGGATCCTAACTATTGAGGGAGCTCCCCTTTTATAAGTGAAGGCAGGCCTCCTGAATTATTAAAGTGGGCAAGACACTTTATGAATCATTGAAAAAAAACAAAAACTTCACAAAAGTTGCTTTATTAAAGCTAATCTTTTTCTTTATGAAAGTGGCGGAACCTACGTGTCCAGTCTTCTTTTCTACTCCATTATTGATGGAGTCTTCTCTCCACCCACTCCATGATTGATGAGGTGGGGTCTTGATTCCACTTACTTTATTATTCATGGAGTAGACTATTCCAGTATCTTCTGTTTTCCTTGGGATGTTTCTTCTTTGGATTTGGCCTTCTGTAGGACAGCTTCTATTAGGCTGTCAAATAGATCTTCTGCGGTTGGTTCATCCTCCAATGACTACGACTCCCCAGCCAGACATCCATAGGGATTGTCATCTTGAACATCCTTCATTGAGGAGCTGGATGACTCGAAATATGGACTGTCGTCCACCTTGTTTTTGAAAATTTTCAAAACATAAGCTTTAACCTTATTAAGATAAACTGTCATTAAATGTTCCTCAGAAATTTGAGAATTTTTCATTTTCATAGTTTTCTCCAATTTGGAGAAGAATGAAGATGTATCATCCTCTTGCTTATTACTGTTATAAACAGTTTTTAAGGATTTAATTAGGGAAGTAATATCTTCCTCCAACTGAGAACCATACTCTTAGTTGGGTTTTCTTTGTCCTGATCCAAAAGTTTGGAACCAAAATTTTACAAGGAATTTCCTTTTAAGACAAATAATGTCTTGAGAATTTTTCCTTGCTTCTGGAATCCATTTCCAGATCCACAGGATACCTGTTTGCATGAAGAACAATAAAGATGCAGGCCCTTCGATATAATCAGAGGGGTCGTTGGGAGTGGGAGGTCATCGTCGTACCTCTCAAAGTTACAACTTATAAGCACTGAATGCTTCATAAATACAATTAAGAAGATAGTGACAAATCAAGGTCGTCCACAAAGAAGAGAGATTTTCCTAAGGATTTTCATGTATAACGGTGAATACTACACTCGATATAAAAATATGCATATGTATAAAAGCCTGTAAAGAGGAGGGGGTGGTGGTTTGGGTTAATTTTTCTAAGTTATCAATTTAAAGACAAGTTAACCAGCAAGCAATGTAAATATACTAAATATGCAACAACTTAATAAGAAGAGTTTAAACACAAATTACGGGACCTTGGGCGCAATTGATTTCCATTTCCTAACCTCTTATCTGTCATTGAACATACAACCTATTCAATACTTTTACTACTTTTTGTGAAGATAAATATTCTATCCTTCTTTGATATTAGTTTACAAGAGTGAATTCGACATCTCTCGCTAAACCTCACTAATGACTCATATAGTCGATCAACGCCTAAAGTATCCCATTAATGGCATTAAGAACAAAGAATCAACAAGCTTGGTAACACTTATAAATACTACACCATGTCTAAGCATTGAACCAATTCATGTATTTACACAACATTAGTCAAGCACGTTCAACGTTCATAAAATTCTCCTATTTGCTACCCAAAACAAACATGATAAATAATTAGACATTATCACATTTATCTAGCATTCATCAAATCATCAACCATATTAGAAGCTCTAATTCATGCCTTTGGATTTCATATCAAAAGAAAGGAGAATTAGCTATTTTCTCCAAACCCTAATAAGTATCATACAAGCATTTCATATACTCAAACTTCCGACAAAATTAATGTATTCAACAACCAAATTCAAAGCACAATAAATACACAATAGCAAAGCATTAAATAGCTTCATAAAAAGTTCTCAAGACATGGGATTGGAAGCCTTAATCAATCGCTCCCAATACCTAGTTTAGCTACTAGAATTCATACTGAACAACAATAGCAATTCAAACATAAAATTAAGATGAAAGAAAGATGAAAATGGTGAAAAACTAGGGTTTTATGGCTGTAGAATCGGGAAAAGGGGTTGCTGGAAAAGAGAGGAGATAAGAGAGTATTTATAGTACAAGAAGTCCAAAAAGTAGATATAGGCAGTGGCCGTCGCGACTCACCATAGGCAGAGTGGGCTGCCCTCACATGGTGTCTTCTTTTTGTCTATGTGTAGTTGTCTCCTCTTCCCTTCTTCGGGTCTTCAAGGTCTTCATTTTCTTCAAAATGTAGTCTTTTATGGTCTTCAAATCTTCAAACCATTACCTTGTCTCACAACATCATTATTAAAGGTGATAAGAGCGCTAAAGTCTCTCTTAACTCTAGTAATATAATTTCAAGGAAAAATGGAATATCCAAAGAACAAAAACATACCAAAATGAGTACAAAAGATCCCAAAATCATCGTATAATATGGACATATCAAACGTCCCCACACTTGAACCTTACTCGTCATCGAGTAAGAAAAGATTCAAGAACACTAAGAAGTTTAAATGTCCACATCCTAATTCTAATATTCCCCCAATGAAAGTCTTACAAAACTCTCAATATCATAATTCCCAAAAGTTTTTATCACACACAACCCTTATTCCCAAATCTACCCAAATATACTACCGATCAATTCCCTAATTTCCATGGACGCATTTCCTAACTTACTAATCCCAAAATCCAATGGTATCAAGTGACGTTCAAACTATATCAAATGTTCAAGTACAAACTTCACTTTATACCAATATATCAACCCAAAAACGAAGCATGTCGACAATTAAGAATTTCATACCTTGCTTGATTTTCCCCGCTAAATTACCCAATCCCAAGAAGTATCATGATGTTAGACTACCCGATCATCCAATTGTCAACCGCAAGCTTATGACTCTAATGCCGACAAAAGAGTAGACATTCAACCAATTTTTTTCTCTTTTTCTCTCATTTTTCATAGTAGCCCTTTCGGGTTTTCATCCTAGCCACAAATCATGTTTATTTTGGCTCACATCTCACCCACATTTAGTCTCTCATTTTTCCTATGTCGCCCTTTCGGGTTTTCGGCCTATCCGGGCCCCAATGTTGCCAAATTTCCCTCTCGGGCATTCAAATTAGCGGGTTTTCTTTTAATTTTGTTCTTTTTCATACTTTTTCAAATTTTCAAATTTACGGATTTTTCTGTTTTCCAATCATAAATTGCCAAAAAGATTTCACATGCCAAAACTATGGAAAATATCCAAATGCATCAAAATACAGCATCCCAAAAGTAACAAAAACATCCTAGTCTAAATCCAAAATATTGCATCCCAAAAAGAAACAGTGAATGATAAATCCCCTTCCCACACTGAAATAATACATTGCTCTTAATGTATACAAAATAGGGTAAAACACAATACATAAAGAAGTAGGAGGGGTACACGAAAGAAGAATGCTTAAAATCAATGTTGTGATAATGAACCACCATGTCTGTAGCACTCTTAATATAAAAGCCATGCACTCCTCATTCCTCTACCGTCTCTCTCCACTCCTCGATGCTCCGGGTTTTGGGCATGGGGTACCACCAGCGCGTGCCTGCTTATCTCATACTCTGGATGCTAGCTGATCAATCTCGTCATCCATATCTAACAAGTTCCGTGACATGTATAGGTTTTCCTCGTAGATCATGTCGTGCAACCGGTAATAGAAATCTGTTAGCAGCTGCTTAGGCTGGCTGCGGCAGCTGCGATCCTCCTACATTGGATCAGAATGCTGGTGCTGTGGGGAAAATGTGGCGAATGAGGTGCATCATGTGGAGGATCCATAGTATAGGATAGAGCGCCCTCGTCAGACTGGACTGGGAGGTTGTTAAGCTCCCGCAAAAATCCCTGCCTGCACTCTGCATCTGGCTCAATCGCCAAATCAGCCACCGGGGTGTCCAACTCCAGCTTCATTCGTTGGGGCTATGAAAGCTTCATGAAAGTGACACCCCCAACTACGTACAACAATTGGAACACCCGTGGATCCGTCGTGGTATTGATCAAGTAGAATTTGACCATCTAAGTCAATATGATGCAATAAGACTCCTCCCTACCAAGTCGCTGAAGGCCCCAGGTGTGGCGATACGCAACTGCTCCGCAAGTAGTGTGATCATTCCCCCTAACGATATCTCTCCCTTCTCCTTCTTTTCCACCTCCAGGACCTACGTGACCCACAAATCTGCCCATCCTCCATAACCTGTGCCCTCACTCGTGAACTCATAAAAGAAACTGAATCTTATTATTCAGCACATTTGTTACCTCAGTGTGACAGAATAGAGTGATGAAGAGGAGGCGATACACATATCGAAGGGCCAGATGGATGTTGACATTGTTCTTGTCCCTCACATTCCGAACCTTCCCGGTGATGGTACGCCGGAACAAGAAATTCTCCTCAATGGTGGGAGTATGTCTCTTCAGATTGAACCTCGCCCGAATCTCTGCTCTGTCTAAACCAAAGGCCTCCTCAATATCTGAGAGGCTTATCTCGTGTGATCGGTCATTCAGATGAAACCAAATGAACATCTCGCAAGGCACTCCATATCTCTCTGTGTAAGCCTGACCATGGAAAATAACTCCAGGGTGTATCTCCGGTATGTGGGACAAGAAACCTCTAATACTTCCTTTATCGTGGAAGCATAGGATCAGCTCCTTCAACTGAAGGGCCTCTAACGTTCCCTGATTTGTGAAGCACGTCTCCTTGATCTTCCTCAAAGATAACGTGTCCCACCTCTCAGCATAAGCACCAGTGATCCAACACAATCCTATAAATCTGTCCGGTGGAGGTGGTGGTGCTGGCTCGGCTACCGACGGAGGAGGAGGATGTGGAGAAGAAGACCTACTCTCAATCTCTTCTTTGGGGCCACGTCTATTCAATACCGCAAGAAATGTCAAAAGCACAGGGAAATAAATGAAAAATTCATGCAATAATCACTTGGACATTATTTCAAAAGAGCATATTATCAAAAATAGTGTGCAACTCATAAAAATAAGCACCCAAACATCATTATAGAAATTAGCAATTGCAATCAAAATGATTTAGTCAAATACTACAATCATCAGAAAACCACTACAAAGATGTTAAATGCATATATGTCCATGTGCATAAATTTCAATCCAATTGCAATGCTAACTACACTATGCCATAATAATAAATCTAAACTATCCTAAGCAAAGCCAAACCAAAGTCAAAATCTAGCCTAACCAAAGCAAAACTAGCCTAATCAAAGCCAAAATCTACAATAAATCCACCATCCAATACCAAGGCCAATGAATATCACAAAAATAATCATTTCCTGAACCTATGCACTTGGATATTAGTTCATGAACCTATTCAACATCCCCCATCCATATCACAAAAATAATAATTTCATGAGCCTATTCACCATTCCCAATCCATATCACAAAAATAATCATTTCATGAATATTTCATTCACACAAATCAGTTCACAAAAATTTCCACAAATTAGCACATTCACACAAATCACGATTTCAATGAATATAAAAATTCAAGATTATATAGTTGAATAAATGTACCAATTTGAAACTTAGGATGATGAATTAACCTAGCCCATGAAAATGTCCAAGCTTAAGCACTCAAAAATTCAAAATCCTCAATTTCTAGGTTTTCGAATTCGAACGGTTTGTTGGATTTTTGGGTGGAATGGATGTGAATTTGTGGAGGGTAAGTGATGGGGAAGGTTTTCGGCCGATTTAAATTGATTATTCTGGCCGGTTTTGGTGGAGAAGAGGTGGTGGGATGGAAGAGGGGCGGTGTATTGCGGCGAAGGAGAAGGGGAATCTGGAAGGGTTCTACCCCTTTTTTCCATATATGCATAGTGTCGCAACTCGCGATGCCATTGTTGCGAGTCATGATGATTGAGTCAATGGACTCCAAGAAATTAAACCGATGATGTGACAGTCGCGATTCGTGAAAATTTGACCATGGGAGTTGTAAAATTTTCAAACTCCTTCGGATTTTTGTCGCGATGGCAAAAAGGTTTTCACGTCTCGCGACAAGTTCATCGTGACTCGAGAAAATATGTTAGTGGGAGTTGATTTTTTTTTCAAAAGTTCTAATTTTCATCACGATCGCGACAGCACTATCACGACTCGCGACAGAGTGTCACAACTCGCGATAGATTCTGGACCTGGGAGTTGATATTTGGTCAAAAGATTCTGATTCTGGTTGTGCTGTCGCGACTCGCAACATCTCTTTTGCAACTTGCAAAACTTTGTATCTGTGAGTTCACATTTTCAGAAAATGTTTCTAATTTTGGTCGCAAGCTCAACATGCTTGTCGCGACTCGCGAACAAATGAAACTAAGAGTTTTCAAAGTCCCCTGTTCGTCGTGACTCACGAAATGGTTGTCACGACTCACAACAGACAGGGTCTCCCACACTTATAAAACAAATTCAGATGTTACCAATTTCCAAGCCTTTCTTCCCTTCTCATTTCCTTCACACATTCTTCCATGTTGTGCAATGCACTTCAATTGGCTACAAAATCATGGAAAAACATACCCGTGAAATGAACACGGCAAAATAATGAAATTAACAATAGAAACTTAATTGAAACAACATCAACGGAAGGTCTAGAGTGACAATCCAGATGATCAAAACCAAGTTTATTTAATGTCGTCGGCATAACTTACCTCCCTTCCTGGGGTTATTCACTACATGGACCGAAAAGATTGTCTTCCTTTCCTCTATCTGGGACAAAACATGTGGGATCTACATCATCCCCTATCAAGATTTTCCGCACATAGCTTAATGCCTCCTCATATTCTCTCAACATTTATAGTAGCTCAC
>JAUOBV010285988.1:0-18975 GCA_032360425.1 Rubia occidens
AAAGTCTTCCAACAATTCCCTTATTACACAAAATCCTCTAGAAAAGTGATAAAAGCACAAAGTTGCTCTTAACTCTCTTTAGAGAACTTCAAGGCAAATTGCCACACATAGAGCACAAAAGTGTACAAAAGTGAATCCAAAATGTCATAAAATAACCGTATAAAATGGACACATCAGTAATCAACTCTAAGTTAGTCTAGAACATCTACTAGCACTTTCCCACAATTCACCAAAAATATATATTATTTAATGTTTTTATATTTAGGTAAGAATAACAAAAATCATGTATTTTTGGCCAATGGATAATGGGGAAACACAATTTTGGGCCATAGTGTAATTTTTCAAAATTGTGTACAAGTAATCAATGTTGACTTTCAAGGCTTTTCCATTCACTCATACATGCCCAAATCACAAAGTCACAATCTTATACTATTCAATTGAATTTTGGTATCGCCAATTTCGTGATTTGAAAATTCCAAATTTCTTGGAGGACCTAAGTACAAAAGGTAAAAACTTTACTTGTAACTCCAAACTGAAATCCGCTTGAACGTGGTGCTTCCATATAGACCTCTATTTTATTTTCCAAATCGGGCATAAGTAGGGTTTGCGAAATCCCTATTGTTGTCAAAGATCTAAAATTTTGTAATCCAGAGTCTTTGCAAGGAGATTCATATCAGTTGGTATCAGAGCAAAGCGAACTATCTTTGTGGCCAAAAATCTTTAGGGGTTTTGAGTTTCTGCTTGATTTATTTTCTAAATTTTTGTATTAAAATTATAAACTCTTTCGTGACAATTTTTCGCCCACTCTTCTGAATATTATTATTGCATGCTCATAATCCTATTTGTTTTTCTTTATCGTTCTTTGATTCTCTTGAATTGTTCTTTGATTCTTGATTACACTTTATACACAAAAAAAATAGAGTCTTTTGTGTATTTTCTAGATATAGGGTCATATTCTAGATTCTTAAAATCTTGAACACCTCGAAATTCATTTGAATCAAGAGAAAGTTGTCGCAGTTTTCTTATTCCATATTTTATATAGGCTTTAATTGTTTCAAAACTTTTTGAAATTAAAAAAGCAAGGGTAGCATATTTTGGGATTTCAAAATCTGAATTTGGGATTTGGGAAATTGGACATTTGGGAGGGGCATCAAAGGTGGTTAACCGTTCTCGAGAAGTCATTTTATGTATGATTTCTCTAGTTGCACCATTGATCGTCTCTGATCAAAGGTGGTTCTCGAAACTGCTTTAATGGCACTTAATTAAAGGTTGATTTTTCTGCCTTTGATTTTCTGGAGGCACCACCTTTGTCAGGTTTTGAACTCGAAAGTCTAAAGTGTCGTATCGCCTGTTGAAACGGGCTCTGAATTCGGAACTTGTTTCAGTTCTATTAGTTCCAAATTGGAAGTATTATCAGTGGTAACCGAACCTGTGACTCTTTTGGAAGTACCATCGGTTGCATGGATTCTGATATTGAAACTGAAATTGGACCATGTGTAAATAAACATAGTGGACCTAGGACTCACTTGAGAATTTCGAAGTTAATTCATTCGAACATATTAGTGAAGACACTATTTCGTTCATAAATCAAGTTGAAATTAGACATGGATCACGGATTTACTTTCTAACATTACGTGACATCTTCTAAGAGACAACAAAAATTTCTGGAAAACACTACACTATCAAATACCCATAGATATTAATGTAAATACAAAATCTTATGCGAGACCGTGTTACAGTGAGACCAAGCATTAATGTGCAATATTATGAAATTCCAAATATAATTTAAGAAAGTTTGGGAAAGGAAGGAGAGATTTGGGTGCAAATACCACTTTTTTGATGTACTGGGCATAAATAATTGGGAAATTAATATTCCAGATCATAATAATCTCGCGGGTGAAGATCCGGGTCGGAGAAATTCGAAGATCAATTTTTTTCACATTTCCGCGCAATGCGCGGGTTTTTATTATTAGGCTTGATTTTTCATTTTCAGTACTTGATGTTTCAACCAAAACTTGTTATGTTTTTTCATAAACCTGTTTTCACTCAAATCATGTGTTTTTAAGTTATATTTTAATATTTTATTGTAAATCTCGTGTTTGCATGTTAATTTTTTGACACTTTATACATGTTGACATTAGTTAGTGATATTATCTTAAATTTATTTTTTAATTTCTACTTTTATGTGTTAATTTTTCAGTGCGTCCTTTTAAAAATTGATATAAATGTTTCCTTTTTTCCTGATTATTTAGTTTATCTTTGATGTTTCAATAGTGTGAAATGATTTTTAATTTGTAGTATTCATGTTTTTTTAAAAAAAAATTAGTGTCGCATTATGTTGCATACTTTGATGTTTTAAAATTCAAGTGTATTTTATTGTTTTAGTTTGATGTCTAACTATTTTAGCTTGATGTTTTACCAATTCTCTTTGATGTATAATTTAGTGTTTTTATTTGATATTTCAACTATTTTTATTTTGGCGTGTATTTTTAGTATTATCATTTAATGTTCAACTATTATAATTTTTGTGTTATTATACTTTTTTTATTTAATACTTAACTATTTTAATTTGATGTGTATTTTAATGTAATAAATTTATGTTTATTCAATTTAATTTAATTTAGTACTTTTATTTAATTTCTATAAATTTTAATATTTATTTTGATGTTTTACCATTTTAATTTGGTGAATTATATTTTAAGGTATGAACTTTAAAGAATTAGGCTTAACAGAAAACAAAATTCAAATAACCAGCCCAAAACAAGTTAACCTAATTTCAACCCAAAAATTACTAAATTACCCGAAAGCAAACCCGGTAAAAACATCATCGGTCATCGTTATTTCCTGAAAAACACCACTACCACCAAACCTACCCATCTGTTGCTCAATTCACGCCAGCAACTTCATTGATGGCTTCCTCCTTCACGAGGTGGGATTCTTCTGGAACGCCGATTTCCTAAGCGATGCTGGAGGAGTTCCACCTCTAAACTTCACGACGGCGAATCGACCTCCAGAAAAACCCTCTGATTACTGCCGACGGTTTCTACACTTTAACGCCCCTTCTATTGTCGCATCGATGCATCGAATTATCATCTCCGGTTGCGTCAAATCCATCTCCGACGGCATGGATTCATTGGTTTTGAACTCAAGATTGTATCACCGGAATCTAAAATCAAGTAATTCCTAGCAAAATCCAGCGGCGAAATCCATGAAGAATACCAACGTCGAATCCGATGCGCGAGCCAACGGTATCTCCCATGGTGAATCAGAGAAGGAGCGATGGTGATCTTGACAGGGAAGATAAAGTTTTTCATTTTTTAACTATTTGCATATGGGTCCCTGAACTTTTACAAATATTTTAATATTAACCCCGAAAAATAAATATTATAACACTGACCCCAACATTTAGGAAGCTATTATTTCATTTTTTTTGGTAATATACCCTTGGTCTTAACATAAGAAGGTCTCGCAAGAGACGAGCTCTAATATAAATGACCACTACTAGAAAAATGTATTGTGTTAACACGTAAAAGTGTTGCGGAATTACACATATTAATACTTTTTTTTATCCCAACACTTTGCCAGCGTGTGACTTTTTTCGATGTTATTATAGGTCTAAAGTGTTGTAATAAGTAATTTTGGATCTAAATTAAACTATTAAAAATATATATAATTGTGGTATATAATATTGTCACACATTGTAATGCATTTATATTATATTAAAATGTAGAATATGCATGTGTTTTTGACACATGATAGAGTAAGGATAGAACTAAAATTATTATATACACACACTCTCCAATAACCACAAAGTCATGCTCAGTTGTGCACCCTACATGCTATTTGTTTTTCACAAACCAAAGCAATGTATATTTTGTCTTTTAACCAACATACCCTCAGAGCCAAAAAAAATTACATCCTAAAATAGCCTCTTCGCACTTTTCCCATTATGACTTCGCAGTTGGGGGACTTATAGTATATACACGACTTACGTGACCCCAGTAAAGGAGATGCCTCACTTAAGCTGGCTCGCTAAATGCCTGTAGACTAGCCACGTCACTTCACCAAGAAGTAACCAATCCGAAAAGGGTGGAAAAGCTCCACTCACCACGATATCCTCTGCTAAGCCACGATCTAGGAGAGATGATCATAACACGCAAGCCACGGTCACGCAACTAAAGGCTCTATAAATAAAGATGGAGAATGTCAGAAAAGGTAAGTGACTTCTACCCTTGAAATACAAAAGGAAAACGACACTACCTTGAGCATCAGAGCTTTTTCTCCCCGGGAACCTTTTTACAGGTTCTCAAATGTACAGGACTCGCGAGCTAATTCTGAGAACTATCACTACTCAGAAGGAGTCCCCCACATCATTTGGTCTTTTAAAAAAAATCACTTTTACATTTTATTATTGTTATCAGATGTTTAACAATTTTAATTTGATCACTTTGTCTGCATTTATTTGGTGTACATTTTAAATATAAGAAAATCCCCTGTTAGACGTACAAACGGTTAGACTAATCATGAAAAACCTCATTTCAATAAGTTTTAGGGTCAATTTATAATTATTTATATATTGCGATACATTTTAAAAGTTTTTCATAGTTATAAGAATCTCGTTGCAATAAATAAAAACAAACATCAAATCGCCTCACTAATTACATCAATTATAAAAATGACCCCATCGAAAGGTTAGTCGGTCTAAAATAAGACTTTGTGTTTAATTTTAATTTCATATTTAATTATATAAATTTAAAAAAATTATTTATAGTGTTTGTTTTGATGTTTAACTATTTGATGTATTGTAATATTTTTATTAGATGTTTAATTATTTTAGTTTGATGTGTATTTATATTATTTTATTTAATGTTTAAACATTTTAATTTAAGGGAAAATCTAAATGCAAGTAGGGAAATTCTAAATGCAGGTAAAGTCAATGAAGAATTCACTATAATACCCTTAATTAGTTTTAATTTTAATCATGTTTTGATCATTTAAAATCAAGTAATTAAGCATAATAAAGTAATTTTTAATTAAATTTACTTGTATTTAGAATTTTTCTACCTGTATTTAGATTTTGTGTACTAATTTAATTGATATTTATAAAATATTTATTTTAATTTGAAGTGTTATTATTTGGGCATGAGTCCCTTTTTAATAGTAGGCAAACTCAAATCAAGACCCAAATTTGTGCAATCCAATTTCAACACAGATCTGGATCGCCTGAAAATTGAATTTGTCGCCGAAAAATCGAGTAGTGGCTGTGAAAACCATAGGTAGCGTCGTGAATCTTCTCTAATGTTTAAATTACGGGCCTCCGGCAATTGGATTCATTCCAAGACTCTGACGATGCGGCGCAGACGATGAGGGTTCTTGAAATCGATGGTGAAATCAACGGCGGTGAAGACGATGTGGGTGGAAAATCCAAGTCCGCGAAACTAAAAGTTTTCGTTGTCAGACGGCGAGGGTGGAAACCAAGCATCTTGACTTGCCATTTTTGTCATCGATTACGGTGACACGACGAAGATGGCGCTGGATCGACGGTGGTGAAGGGGGCGAGGGTTCTAGGCTACTCTTTATTGTGCAATTGCAATTTATTCCCTAACATTTTTCTTGTAACACTTATTAAAATGTTACAATAACTTATAAAGTGCAATATAAACCTAAATCTTGAAAAGTGTTGCGTTAGATGTAATGCAACATCACCTAAGTTAATACTTGTAAAAGTGTTGCACTAAATTCAACATAGTAGTATTATTAGCATGTAAATTAACACTTTCAAAGTATTATATTAGCCTTAGGCAGTAGTACTTTAATTTTAGGAGCATTGTTTAAATTTGACCACGAACAAAAATTGTTTTACTTTAACCCCTGAATTTGACAAACTCTTATTTACTGTTTCCACTATTAATAATTTGTGCTTAATTAACTTGTCGTAAGACAATTTTTAAAAAAATGGATTTATGACAAAGGTATAGTACTCCAACAAATTAAGGGCGTTATTTTTCATAAAAATATACTTTTTAATTGATGATGGTTTTATTTAATCAGTCCAAATAGTTTATTGAACCTAAGGAAATTGTAATTTGGTAAGTCCAAATAATTTATTGATTAGTTGTCGGGCCTATTTCACCCCAATAACAATATTAGGTGTAATTAACCCTACTTACCCTATATCAAAGACAAAAACATGTATAAATACAAGGTAGTGATATGATTCATAGTCATTCAGTATTTTTATACCATAATTTGGATAGTTATGATGACTTAGGCATCGGAGCCTTTTCCCTGGGACACCCCAGGGCATGTTTTTGTGCAGATTTCAACAAAGGATCTCAAAGATTTTGACAATGAGTTTGAGTACTTCTGGTGAGTTCGAGACGCATCAATTGGCACGTCTAGTGGGACCCGATAGGTCAGCTTAGAGATTCTTGGTTTATGTCCACTTCAACGGCTACTCGAAGGAGTGAGAGGTTGAGATTGAAGGGAACGGGAGTGGGTGACAAGGTGCAGTCCCTGTACGTGAAAATGAGTGGGATTGTTAATCCTTTGACGTCATAGAATGTTGAACGGGAATTTTTGCAAGTCTCGATAGTCGAGCATGAGGTAGTGCAAGCCTCAATTCGTGAGCATGAGAAAGGGCTGATGTCAGTTGGATCCTATCTGGAGCCTTTTGAGGTACCTTGAACCACTGTGGCAGGGTCTTCAAGGAATTTGGAGGTAAATCTGGAGCACGGTACTGGAAACATGAGTCATGTGCACAACGTGCATGCTGGTTCATATAGAGAAAGAGACCATTTTATAGAAGTTTTCGATGACTCTTCTGTCAAGGCCTATGAACGGACTGTCTAGGTGAATCAAGGCAAGGCAGTGGCTGGTTCACAGCCAGATTTAGCGCAGGTGGCACAAATGTTTGTGGTACCAGGATTTCACTGGTATCTCGAAGGATGTAGCGCTTCTGGTGACTACCAAAGTGCCGAAGAAGCTGGTATCTCGACCTGAGTTGGCATTCCCTTATCTTGGACATGTAAGGGAGGTACCTTAGCTATGACCCCAACCCTCATTTCTAGATCTTTTTCAGGGGACGGTGTGTTCAATGCCCCCTTAGATGTCGATAGTCCCAACAACTGCTTTTCTGGTAGTTGAAGTTGTATATGGAAAGTTACCATTTGTGGGGATCCAGGTGTGTTGTAGTGTTGGATTAAAAAATCCCATCATTAGCCTGGGATTTCATGCCCTTCAGTACTCGAGAGTCATGGGGTCATGGGTACATCTCAGTTATACGATATTTCTATCCATATATCAGGTTCCTTATGGAGAAAGCCATCTCGAATTAAACCTCTCAAGGGATACACAAGGGTTAGTAGGAGATTCAGGAGATTCATTAAGCAGAGAGTTGGATACACTGATTAGGCCAATTGGGCAAGCAGCAGGTTCCCCGTTTAGTCCATTAATAACTTATGTACGATAACTAGTGGATATAAAACCTCCTGAGGGATTTCCTATCTATAGTGGGGATTCAAATCCATGAAAGTTCATTCATACATTCTTAAGTATGATGAATTCAAGGGATTTTGAGGAAAAGTTTATATGTAACCTGGTGGGGAGTTACCTTCGAGGTAAGACACATAATTGGTTCAACAAATTACCAAGGGGATCTTTGCATTCTCATAGAGATTTCGGTGGGGCTCTTTTGAGTCATTATGCACAGAAGAAGAAGTTCACAAAAAAAATTCTAGAGTTGTACAAGACTAAGCAAAGATCAGGGGAGACTACCAAAGCCTTCTACCATCAGTATGTGGATGAAAGTTTAAGAGTAACAGAGGCCACGGAAAATGAGGTGATCCAGAGGTATCTACCAGGATGCAAGATGTGAAGTTGTACAAAAAGTTAAGTAATAATGCCCCTTGAACCTTGCAAAAGCTTCAAGAGGCGGTGGAGCAATATGTGAAGGTCAAGGAAGCTACCAAAAGGAAGAAAGAGTGTTTGATTGAAAAGAAAGTGAGTAATGCGAACCGTGGCAAGAGGCATGTTGAAACAATCAGGCCCACCTTTTAAAGGTATATGCCTATGGCAAGGTTCCCAGCACAAACTTTGAGTATACATCGAGGTTTGTTTAGGCCGCCTCTACCCATGAGGGATTTTAAAAAAGCTGTAAAAGCTAGAAGAGCCTCGAACAGGTATTGTAAACATCATAAGGATTATGGGCATGACACTAAAGATTTTAATCATTTGAAGATGAAGATTGAGAGGTGTGTCGTGGAAGGTGTATTCCAAGGTTCAGCCCCCGTATGGAGATCAAAAAGGGTATTTGATGCCAAGAAATTATAGAAGGACTTGGCAGCCCTATCAAGGAGTTAGCCAAACAATGGAGGTATGAGGGATAAAAGGTCTCGAGATATGGGTCATGGAAAGTAGGAGGATGGATTTTGTAATCAGCCCGAGGGGAATCAGGGAACCAGGAAGGAGGAAATTCCGATGATTCATAGGGTGATCGATGTTATTAATGGTATTGTTGGTGAAAGATTTTTTAACACGATCATGAAGGCAGACTCGTGCCATGGATGCGTCAAGCTCTATCTGCATGATCCTCGTGCCATTTAATGATGAAGTTCCTCACGGAGAAAGGAACATCATCCCGTTCGAGGTGATCAGGCTGTGGTGAAAAGTTGTAATTTTACAACAGTGAAAGGTGTAATAAAGGTGGCCTTAGTACATGGGGAAGTTGGTTCTACTAATACAAAACAGATAGAAATTCAAGGCCTAGGAACATTAGCTGTTGGAAATTTAATGCCAGAAGATGTAAATGAGAAGTTGAAGATTTTGATCGATGGGTATTATGATGTATTTTCATGGAGCATTTCTGACCTTAAAGGAGTTCCTCTAGAATTGGTAGTGCATAGGTTGAACACTGATCCTCGATAAGGCATGTAAAACAAAAGAGGAGAGTGTTTTATCCGGCGAGAGCAGAGGCTATCAAGATGGAAGTTGGCAAGTTAATTAAAGCCGATGTTATTGAAAAGGTGTACCATAATGAATGGTTGGCCAATCTGGTGATAGTTCCAAAGCATGATGGTACATGGCGGATGTTTATTGATTTTACTGATTTTCATAAATATTGTCCGAAGGACAATTATCCCTTGCCACCAATTAAAAAATTAGGAAAAGCTATAGTTGGGTATCAGTGTTAGATTTCTTCAACGCCTATAAAGGGTATCATCAGATTTTGATGGTTGAAGAAGATAAGGAGAAAAGTTCATTCATTACGTACGTAGGGATGTTTTGCTACAAGAAGATGTCATTTGGGCTTAAGAATGCAGGTGCAACTTATCATTTGTTGGTAGATAAATTATTTAAAAAAATATAATTGGTAGAAATATGGAGATATATGTAGATCATATGGTTGTGAAGAGCATGAGTCATGAGCAGTTCCTAAAGGATTTGAAAGAAACATTCGAGACGTAGCAGCAATCAAATTTAAAACTCAACCCAGCTACATGTGTGATTGGAGCAGGGGAAGGAAAGTTCTTAAGTTTCATAGTGTCTCATATGGGCATTGATGTTAACCCTGAGAAGGTTGAGGTTGAAGGGGGTTCAAAAATTGACTGGGTCTCTAGCAGATTTAGGCTGACTTTTATCTAAGGGGGAAGAAAAATATCTGACTTTCTTCAATGTGTCAAGAAGAGCAAAGATTTTTAGTGGACTAAAAAGTGTGAGAAGGTAGTCATAGAGCTCAAAGAACATATTTGAAGGTTACCGATGCTTATGAAGCTAGAAAGGGGTGAGGTTTCGTATCTTGCACATCTGTGTCTCCTTTTTTGCTTTTGTTGCACTATTGGTGAAGGAAAACGGAAGGCATCAACATCCGGTATACTTTGTGAGCAAGGCCTTACAAGATCGAAAACCAGGTTTACAGCCCTCGAAAGATTAATCTAGCGTTGATTCATGCTGCACGAAGGTTGCAACCCTACTTCCAAGGGCATACCATAGTGGTTCTTACCAATCATTGGATTTGGAAGATAATATTGAAGCCGGAAGTTTCAAGTAGGATTATGAATTGGGCAGTGGAGTTGGGAGAACATGACATACGATTTAAACCTAGAACTGCGATTAAAGGACATGCCCTTGTAGACTTCACTGTGAAAACTACAAAGCCTATAGAATTGGAGGAAGAGAAAAGTGCCGAGAAGTTTTGGAAGTTATATGTTGATGGTTCTTCTAATTTGGGGAGTAGTGGAGCAGGAATATTGCTCACTAGTCCCGAAGGTGTAGATTATCAGTATGCTCCGCATTTCGAGTTTAAAGTTATGAGCAATGAATCTGAGTTTGCGGCTTTGATAAGTGGTCTTCGGCTAGCTAGGGAGCTCAAGGTAGAACATTTATAGATATTCAACGATTCACTAGTCATGGTCCAACAAGTTAAAGGTGAAGATGAGGCCAGAGAACACAACTTGTAGCAATATACGGAGATAGTAAAATTTCTGCAGAATGGGTATCGAACATATACTCTACCATAAGTGCCAAGGGAAGAGAATCATAAGGTAGATGCTTTAAGTAAGCTTGCTTCTTTCAATCTGGGGGTCGGCCGCAAAAATAGCTAATGATGGAGACAGTGGATAGGCAAAGTTTTGAGGTGGAAAAGATACTGAACATTGAGGAGGAAGATTCATGGATGACGCCCATTATCAATTATCTCAAAGAGGGAAATCTACCCTAAGATGCTGTTGAAGTGAGAAAAATCAGATTGAAAACTCTGAGATATGTGTTGCATGATGGAATTCTATGCCGACAAGGTTATCATCAACCCCTTCTTTGTTGTGTTACTCCTTTCGAGGAAGATTATTTAATCAAAGAAGTTCATGAATAAATATGTAGAAGCCATCAGAGGGCTAGATCCGTGACAAGGAAGCTAATTCAAGCAGGATATTATTATCCCATAATTTTCGATGATTCAAATAGGCACATTCAAGTTTGCCATCAATGTAAGAAATATGCACCAATTGTCAATATTCCTCAAGAGGAGATGATGGACATTCACAGTTCATGGCTATTTGACAAATGGGGGATTAATTTTGTGAGGCCGTTTCCAAAAGCTCCATGGCGGTTCATATATCTCATCTTAGCTATTGATTATTTCACTAAATGGGTGGAGGCAGAACCTTAGACAAATATGAAAGGAAAATTGGTAATATCCTTTTATTAGAAGAATATTATTTGTCATTTCAGCATCCCCAAAACCATAATCACATATAATGAGATGTAGTTTGTTCATGATCCCTTCACAAAATGGTGTGAGGAGTATAAAATACAAAAGAATGTGATATCGGTGAATCATTCTCAAGCGAATGGTCAGGTTGAAGTCGGTAATTGTATTGTTGTTAATGGTATTCAAGCAACACTTGAAGGTCCTGAGAGGAATTGGATACATGAGCTGCCAAGTGTTTTATGGGCTTATCGAACAGCTCAATTGTCTGCTATTATAAAAACACTGTATGGTTTAGTTTATGGGTCTGAAGTTACGATCCCTGCTGAAATTGGAATACAAAGTATAAGGGTAGTAAAAGTTTCTAAGGAAGGAAATGAAATAATCGTCATGTGGATTCTGATTTGGTGGAAGAGAAGCGGGAATTAGCATCTTTTCATGAAGCCAAGATGAAGGAGAAAGTTAAAACAATTTTATGATCGAATGGTTCGAAAGGTTGCCCATCAGATCTTCTTACGAGAAAAAATGAGAAAAGTCAGCAGGAATCTGATGGAGAGTTGGCAGCAAATTGAGAATAACCATACAAGGTGGTCAAAGTATATCCTGGAGGTAGCTATACCCTTGAAGGCATAGATGGGAATCAAATCCCGAGGCAATGGAAAGTTGTTAATTTACGAAAGTATCACCAGCTCTAGAAAGCTAGGACTTGGTGTATGTAGACGCTGCAACGGGGGCTAGATTTGCACGATGTATGTAGAAACGCTGCATCTTTGGAAAAATATGTGATGTATGTCAAAATGCTGCATCTTTTGAAAACATACGATATATGCCGAAATGTTACATCCTTGGAAAACATATGACGTATGTCAAAACACAACATCTTTTGAAAATATACGATGTATGTCAAAACGCTGCATCTTTTGAAAGTATACGATGTATGATGAAACGCTATGTCTAGAATTCAGGTTATATGACGTATGTCAAAACATTGCATCTAACAAGATTGCGTAATACAAAAAATATTATTATTAATTGATAATTGCATAGGACAATAAATCAATGTTCTCAACACTCGAGTAGAAAATCATAAGTATTGTAAATGTTATACATGAAATATAAAAAAAATATCGTATGGCTAAAGTCTCTAGGGAAATTATTTTCCTAACTTCTCTTGTTATAGCTCAACGTTTTCTGTTTTAATCCCGGTTGAACGACTAAAGTTTCGCTCTTTCTCCTCTTCAGGGCACTCAGAAGGATCCATTGTATCTTTTGAACACGAATGCTTAGATCTTCTATATTTCTCACTTGGTTCATTGTCATCCTCCAAGTTCTTCAATTAAAGTTCCTCACTTCTAGGATACTTTCTTTTATTGCCAAAGGTCTTTTTCTTTCCTTGGGCAGTGTTACAGGGTTGTACCTTCTTTGTAACCTTCGAAGTATTCAAAGCTGACTTCCTTGAGGCTCCTGGCCGGTAGTGTGTTTGGGGAAATTCTCTTAACCACTCTAATGTAGCTTCAATCGCTATCTTCTGAAGGGAAGTTCCCTCAGAATACACTTTACGATTAATAATCCAGTTGTCAACTGCTCTCTAGAGAAAATTGGGAACATTTGTCACCAGTTACAGGTGAAGGACGCCATGATGCAATCCATGGGCTCGAACACTCTCAATATAAAATTTAAAAGTAGCATGAAGATGTTCATTCTTTCAAACAGAAGAGAATTTTCAGTGGCCAAAGATTCAGCTAGTGAGGAATTTCCATCTACAGCATTTGTCTTTTCCGCTAAAGCTTCATCTAACCTGTTAACATCGTTCAAATCCACCTCATGCAACGGCATAACATCCTTGACATGGGCCTTGAGCTTGTAAGTTTTGGTTTAAATAAGACTAAGCTGAGCTTCAATAAGAGGCAGTCTGTTGGCATCAGCAAGACATCGAGAGAGACCAGAATAAACACATTATCTGATGAATCATATCTTGATAACTCCTCTCGACCAGATCGCAGTTATCAATTATTTCAAGGGTGATGGCCACATTACATTTCTTTACTTCAAATTCCTTTAGTAAAGGATGCATCCCATCTTTCCACAAATTTAATTGTGTATTCTTCTCAGCAAGGTCTTTAAGAATCCTTTGTATCGAGGGGTGTCTACGATCGCACCAGGAAGCTAATTTCTTGTTCCACTGGACTAGATCCAACACCATTTTCATATGTTCCTTTCGAGTGCTGTTTAACTCTTTTTAGGTCTCAGTAAGATTTTTACAAGCCTTTTGGAAAGCTCTCTTCAAGGTGTTATACTACGAATACAAAAAGGATAATATCGATTAAAAAGGAGGGAAATGAAGCAACATTTCATAGATAGTAAAAATAATAATACATAAGGGGGCCACGATGGCAAATGGTACAATTTATCCTACCCTAGTTTTGTTAATCTTATTTACATCAGTGTTTCCCTTGATTGATTCAACTTTAGATGTCCGATAAGCATGGGTTTTAGCAACTTCTTTAAGGACCATACCTTTGTGGGAGAGGGAACAAACCTCTTCAGCGGTATAAATTGCTTCAAGGACTTCAAGAAATCTAGAAAGTTAGTATAGAGGCTCCAATATTGGATACCTTTCTCCCATTTCTTATCCAGAATGTCACCAGCGTCCGGCTTAAAAAAGACTTTATATGTTTGACGTTCTCAGTTGGAAGATGCTCGAAGACTGAGGATAACACTGGATGCTTGATCAAGGAGTGGAAAACCAAATCTTGAGTTTTATTAAAGAGGTCAAAGAAGAAGTCATAAAACTCGGGAGTCTTCAACAATTTGTCTTTGAAAGCCTTGAGCAAAGAAGCTTGAGCTTCAGGATCCCTAACCTTATGTAGATCCTCTCGAGCCTTTTTCATATCCTTCTCTTTAAGGGTGAACTTCATGTTATGTGCTTCTATGTCCTGTTGAGCCTCTACCAACTCTTGTGTTAGGTTCTTACTCCTTTCCTGAGCTTCTTCAAGTTCTTTCTTCATCACAGTCATCTTGGAGCTTTTTTGTTGAACCTTCCCTCAAAGGCTAGAGAGTTCTTTGTTATGAGTTTCTCCTTGTTTGGTACACAGTACCGATAGGAGAGAGAATAAAATATTGGGACACCTAATGCATATAGGAAAAATATAAGAAAATGGGTCTAAACGTGGAAAATGAACTAAAAAGTTCAGGATATGAACAAACCTCGAGGTCCTTTATCAAGTCATTTGAGGTTGTTATATTGGGCATCGAAATGGTCGAGGATGCTTGAGGAATAGTGTTCTTGGAAGTTGTTTGGTCGTTTCTCTTGTTTTGGATAATTTATTCGAGGGGGGCTCGTCAGTTCCTTTCTGCTTCAACTTGTCTTTAGAAACCTGAGTTTCTCGATTTTCTTTACCCTGTGGAGGGGGGTTCGACATAGTCGTATGAGGATTGTTAATGGCTGGAAGATTTTTGGGGTTGACTTTTTTAAATCATCCCATCGTCAAAGCTTCGTTGAGACCCATTAGAAACTAAAAAGAATGATGGGTTAGATAGAAAGGATGAAATCATTGCAAAATTAACCTTATCTGTTTCATAAGAAATAAACTCCACTAGTTAAAACACCTTTGGAGGTCTCCAAAGGTTGGGGATTTTCTAGAACTGATTCGAGAGGGGGGTTCTCGAATGATCGGGTTAGGAAGTTGTTGAAGTTTGCCTCCTTCCTTAACTAATTTTCTCCATTTCTTACTCCCATCATAGTTCTATTAGATCTCTTTGAGGGTTGAAAGGTGTATCTGTGCCACTCTGTTACTCTTTAATATTTGATAAACAAATCTGCAATAAACCTCATGTGACTAGACAAAACCGCCAAATTTCTCATTGGAATTGAGAAAAGTGTTGTACTCAATGGGTGTCTCCAGAAGGCGATTCTTATCATCTTCAAGATCACTGGGGAAAAAGTATCTCTTTCCCTTCAAGGTTTCTACTGTCACCTTTGGATACCATTCATGGACCTTATACCTTTTGTAGTCGAATGAATGGGAAGGAATGTTGGAAGCTTTCTGCTTCCTCTGCCCATTCATCCCATTCACTTTCCATATGCTTTCTCTGCCCACTTAACTTTCTACCTGGATGATTGGGAAGGAAGGGTGGAAGCTTTCTGCTTTCTCTGCCTAGTAGCGAACGTGATAATGTTATCTGACGATCTGCCACTCTGCGTTACACTGTACATCAAATGGTGTAACCTATAATTAGGATTGATTTCTAGTTTATCGCATCAAGTCATGAACATTATAAAGGTCACTATCACGTTCGGATGAACCTTGGCAGGACAAAACTTGAATTCTCTAAGAAACTTCGATAGTAAAGGTGGAAAGGGGAAACAGAGTCCTACTCGAAGATGTTTAGTGTAAACGACTAATCGACCTGCTGGTGGGTTCTCGGTAGACACATCTAACCCTAAGAGCAACTTCAATGGTTTCCTCTATCTTTCAGCTGCAACAGTAGTTTTTTACAGTTGCTACAGTGTATTTACTCCAATTTACTCTATATTTTCCTCCAAAAAGAATACTCCTTCATTTTTCTTCAAAAAATTAAGTTTTTTTAAGTTTATTATTATATCATGAACTTATCTCAATTATATTTTAGCTCAAAATTTTTATTTACTAATCCATAATAAAATTAAAAATAAATATTTTAATTTGATAAAACACTTAAAATCACACTTGAAAATTAATGATACAACACTTCAAGAAATAAAATACAACTTGTAATAGAAACACGAACAACGAATACATTATTACAAAAATGAAAAATAGAACACAACATTTGAAGATAATAAAAATGCAAACCAAATATCACACCTCGTTGTTTCCTGATGTCTCCAACAAATGATCTATCAGTGCATTGCGAAGGGCATAATGAGCATCTGAGTCTCTAATTTCTCTATGACGCGCGAGAAAATCTTGAAATCGAGTGTTTTCATCCGTGATTAGTTCAACGTCAATATCTGGAGGCAATGTACCACTCGACGAGGTTGTGGTATATGGCCCTGTGATTGGAGTAGAAAGATCACATTCATCCTCTATGATCATATTATGCATTATAATGCATGTCGTCATTATATCATGCAACACTTTCTTTTTCCAGAATTGGCATGGCCCAACAAGAATTTAAAAACGCAGCTGCAAAACGCCAAATGCTCGCTCAACATCTTTCCTGCATCTTTGCAAAGTGTTTATGCTTTGTGGTCCGAGGTTTCTGAATGGTTTGCACAAGATTAAACCACTTTGGATATATACCATCGGCTAGATAATAACCCCGGGTGTATTGTTGCCCTCCAATAACATATTAAGCTATAGGAGACATGCCTTGGGCAAGATTTGAACACAAATGTGAAGACTCCAACACATTGATGTCATTGTTTGTCCCTGGAAGGCCGAAATATGCATGTCATATCCAAAGATCATAATCAGCAACTGCTTCAAGAATAATTGTTGGTGATCGACAACGACCAGAAAATTGTTCGGACCAAGCTTTTTGACAATTTTTCCACTTCCAGTGCTTGCAATCGAAACTTTCAAATATACCAGAAAAAACCTCGCTTCTCACCAATATAGAGTAGTCTAGCAATGTTATTAGTATTTGGTGGTCGTAGATATACTTCTGAATGAATTTCAACGATAGCCCGACAAAATCTCTTGAAAGACTCAATAGTAGTAGACTCTCCAATTTTAAGATAATCATCTTGTGCATCAGCTGGGGTGTCGTATGCTAGCATATGAAATGCTGATGTTATCTTCTACAATGTTGATGGCCCTTCCCTATTTGTTGCATCTCTTTGTTGTTTAAAATAGCTATCATGCGTTCGAACCGCGTCAGCAATACGCTTGAATAAACTAGAGCTCATTTGATAACGATGCCAAAAAGTTGGCTCCTTAAAGAGGGGGTATTTGAGAAATAATAGTTGACCAAAACCTAATTTGCCGCTGCATGATCACGGTTGACCGTTTTGTGACCCGTGATTGAGCCATGGTGCCTTGATAGATTTTCTTGTTGGAGGCAATTCTCCTTCGAATCACTGGCGTTGCTATCGAGCATATCCTGTAATATTGCTTCCTCAAAATCATAATCATCAAAATTGGAAAGAGATTCCACCATGTTATCAAAGGGTGAATTTGAGAAAGACATTTGGTTTGAAGAACCTCCAAAGTTGAAGTTCATATTGCTAGAATATTAGATATAGGGGGAAGATAATAGGGTAATATGAGTGTTTCAAAATATGGATGGAGGGGCGGAGTCATATGTAATCACTACTGCCTTATTTGAAGGAAACTTTGTTGTACACTTTTTTATATTAATCACTCAGTATGGTAAACTTTTCTGAAATTATTGGGGCTTCGACATCACATGTGATGGTGGTGTATGTGAATAATTTAATTTGTTTTTCCATTTTTACTTGATTTGATAACTAACCTACATTGATTTTCCAGAAATTATAGGGGTTGGAGCATCCCATGTGATGGTTTTGTATTCAAATAATGCAAGTCTGGCCTGATTTTACATGATTTAACCACTCAATGTGGTACACTTTTTGAAATTATTGGGTTTCCGACATCACATGTGATGGCGGTGTACCAGAATAATGCAACTTTTACTTGATTTGACAACTCACCTACATCAACTTTAAAAAATTATTGGGGTTGGAGCATCTCATGTGATGACATTGTACACAAATAATGCAATTATGACCCTTTTTTACTTGATTTGACCATTCAATATGGTAAACTTTTCTAAAATTATTGGTACTTCTACATCGCATTTGATGGTGGTGTACACGAATAAAGCAATTTTATCCCACTTTTACTTGATTTCACAAGTCACCTTTAAAGAGCATCCAATGTGAGCCTTTAATGTACACATGCATTTGGATGTTTCCCAAATAATGCAATGCCATGTGAACCTTTCAAAAGCTCATTTGTTTGTTTTCCAAAAATCCTTTATTTATAGCATGCTCCATTGTTTTGAACACACACTATGACCTATTCTCTCAATTTTGAGTCTGATACAAAAAATATTTCTCCCAATTTCAACATGTCTTCCAAAGGCACAAATTACAACTTTGAAAAAGATAGGTTGTTGGCTTATTCGTGGTTGCAGGTATCACAAGATCCTATCATAGGAAACAACAAGTCTATTTATACCTTTTGGTTACGTGTGCAATAAATTTACAATGACGGGATAACTGGGATTGGTGAATATACTGAGAGATCCTTGAGTTTTCGTTTTCCGGTCATGGAAAAGGCAGTACGAAAGCTAATTGAATGTGTTCGTCAAGTTAATAGCATGACTCCAAGTGGTGCCTCCGAAAATGACATTGTAAGTTTACATTAAAAATACTATTATTTTTTTATTTACTTCTGGTTACATGTTAGTACTTACTAAAATAGACTATTTCTTAAATGGATCGAGCAGAAGAGATGTTGAAACTAGTTTTAAAAGTATATTTAAAAAATATTTAAGTTTGAACATGCATGAGATATGTTTAGAGATGTTCCAAAATTTCTAGATGATGCACTATCTTCACAACTGTCACCACGATTCAAAGACCCAACGAATTTCAATTACTTTCCTTCCTAGTCAGATGAGAATCCTTTTTCTAGTTATCCAATGTCATCTCATCACGGGTTAGACTCTCTCCATATGGATACATATGGTATTTCTGGTGGTTCTACATCAACATGATTCATGGGAGGAAAGAAAGTAATATCTTCAAGAAAACAAAGTGA